>JAEQBH010001896.1:0-243366 GCA_016808115.1 Tetrastigma voinierianum | reverse complement strand
TTTGGCCTTTTGAATTGGAGAAGAAGGGTCATGTTCTCTATTTTGTCTTTTAGTCACTTAAATCAAACTTAAAAATGACCATTTGTCCTTTTACCACGGATATTCGACACTATCTCTATCGTCCATCATCATTTCAATTACCACTTATGGTATTACGATATCATATATGACTCGTCAAGATCGAATCATTTTAATAAGATCGAATCGCGATGTCTTGAATCGTGAACGATCTCGACTATCTCGACCGATGAAATTTTACGCATAACTAGATTTCATGACGACCCAATGGTGCACCCGCTTGGTCATCCGATACTAGAGAATAATTTTTGGATTTTTAACCGAAATTACAATTTTGTAAATCGAATTACGGCTTGCCCTTTTCACAAACCCAACTCCCCGTCCTCACGCACCAATAACCATTCGATATATTATAAATGTTGCATGTAGCATGACATAGCATGAAATGGAATGATTACATTGCATTATGCATTAGTATGTCTCATGACATGGGTATGAGTGCATGGTCAAGATCGACGCTGTGTTTGGTGTTGATGGTGGTTCTCGCAATACAGGATCACGTAGCCCAAAATGAGTCGTGGTGGTTTTGAGGCATCTGAGACAGTCCGCTGCTTTTGAAATAAAGCCATATCGGAGATTGTCCATAGCTTGCACAAGCTGTTATCGAGATCAGCCCATAGCTTTAAAAATAAAGCCGTTACTGAGACTGGCCCAAGGTTGTGAGACTGTCCGGATCATGATTGTCCGTATTGAGATCGCCCATTATCGGAGATTGTCCATACTTGGAGACTAATGGTGCGGGCTTTTGAATGAAGCTAGTTATTTGAGGCTCTTGTGCTGATTTGATTTATAAAAAATAAAGCTTCCTTGCTCTTGGGATGTGCTGTCAATAAGTGAAACACCACCATTGTTTTTTCTCACTACTCTGTCACATACTATATATGTTCCATTTATATTCCAGGGATATGATAGGTGAGTCACATTCTCATCCATATATAGATATTTGAGTAGAACGCATAGCCATTTATGGTGATATTGTATGCACTAAGGGTGGCTATCCCTGTGGTGGAACATTTCTTCATCGGTATTTCTCTGCTCACCCACATCGCTGGTATATCCCCTCTGCACGTGGAGCTTCATATAGATACGTCCAACCAGGCCCATAGTTTGAGTCACGCCCACATGCGGCCCTCATTGTCACCCTGTGCTCATCTGCTTCAGTCATGAAATTCATTCCTTAATCATCATACAAACAGTCTTATCATTTGCACCATGTTTATTTTATCTTAAATTCACTCCTCTATTTTCATCACTCAATCAGTTTCATTTTCCTCATTTCCATTTAAATATTTAGCATTTGAATTCAGTTCTCTGTATCATCAGGTGTTCTGCAAACCACATACTATAAAACTGCCTAGTCTTAACGTTCCAGATACTATGCTGCAACACCCACATCATCGTGACAGCTGTTCACATCGTATTAGCTGATACTTGAATCCCGTGCATCATCATCACTCCACAACCCACTGGCTCACATCATACCTCACACACTCACAGTCCATGTTCCTTCTACACTCCATCCCACTCCTCATTTTGCTATCATCCCACACTCTATCATCAACAACATATCATCACTCCTCAAAACTACACTCAGTTTTGATTTTGCTGTTTAATGGACCTTATCAGGATCTTATTATATACTAATAATAATACTAGCATCACTATTATTATTACTAATTCTCATTATCATTACAAGATACTAATAACAAGAATAATAATAACAACATTATTATTATTATTACCATTATTATCATTTAATGAATTTTACTAATAGTATTATTATTAATACACTACATTTATTATATTATTTATATTTATCAATATACTAATACTACTAATAAAAATTATTATTATTATTATTATTATTTATTATTAATTATTATCATTACCAATATACTAATAAAATAATAATAAAAATTATTATTATTATTATTACTATTATTTATACTAATAAATATTTAATATCAAGATTATTATTATTAATCAGTATTATTATACTCACTAGCATACAACTACTACCACACATTATTATTACGTCAATATACACATTAATAATAGCATTATTACTATTATTAAATGCTATTATGATTACTAGTATACTAATAATCATACATTTTATAATAACAATAAAACAATATTACTATTATTATTATTATTGTAGTGCTATCATCACAACTTCATTCATTATTACTATTGCTACCTACATTACTCATTACTTGTCTCCTAACCACACAGTTAGTTAAACGCCAGCCTCAAATCTACTTCCATCCATTCCTATCCATTGCAGTAATAGGTTTTAACAAGCTGTACCAATCAAGCTTTAGAAGAAGATATCCCTATCCCGGTCCTGCTGACAACCCGCTAACCCGTGAAACCAAGGGGTGCTCTGCAACACGACGCCACACCACATCATGTCCCACTTATCGGGATCCATACTTTAACAAAACCTGATGTGTATCCTCCGTACTTGGTGTTCCATCAAAATACAATTCGTATAACAATAAATCACATGACCCATCCTGCCCAATATACCACACCAGTCATCCATGATCATATTTTGACTCACTCAACCCTATTCAACCATACCCCTAACATTATACATGCAACTATGTAGTGATATGTTTACAAGAGTTCAATTATACTCTTATACAAATGATATATTAAATTGATTTGTTCGAATTTACATATACAAATATGTATCCAAAGCCACATCCTACTTTCTTCATATGTGTGGTCCCTTCACGTGGTCAACCGCCGCACCCGACTGCACTTAAAGTGATCACTCACTGCAGAGAGATTTGTGCTTCTCCAGCAGTGATAATCTCCTCACATAGTTACTCCCACCCAAGTGCTCATATTTACAATGATCAAACCAATCCATACACATCCATGAAAATGTTTGCATTTTAGATCATCGATGTCATGCATGAAATGTCTTCGCTATATCCTTAGGTTACCATCATTCTCTACATGCTTACTATAGGATAAATCTAATACTGTAGTACTAATGACACACATACTGCTCTACTGCTCACCAAGACCCAATGCAAGTGCCAATGGGAAACTAATTCCAAGTCAATCCCGACTCCTATCACACAACTCGAAATATATGTGATAAACATGACCGTGTAGTCTCTTGGGCAATAGAACCATTCTACCACACCGCTGGCTCTCACCCATACAGAAACTCGGATCACATCGCGGGTCTCTACACCCATGTTCCGTGATTTTCACCGAGGGGTTAACGTCCCCCATTGCTCCGCTCAACAAAACATTAATTATACTTTCATGTTTTTCAAACTGAACATTATTGACGTCATCCAAAGTACGAGCTCACTGCCCATTCATCAACACTGATGATGAATGACCATATCCATGCACACACACGCAATATGTTGATGTCCCCGTGCATATGCAACGCTAATGTCACTGCAAATTCTCATGTTACATGTATGATGCAAACTACATGGAACATTCTAATCAATCGTATTTCAACAAGGCACTATGCAAATATATATCGTACATATAAAGTTTCATATATTTGGCTAATCTTTATAGATATCGAGTATTTGCGCACTGAAGCATTCATCATCACATGAAAACAAGTAATGTCATATAGCCTTCTTAGGATAACCTATGGTATCTATACTCCACATACAGCTCTTATAGTGATGCCATGCAATGGTCATGTCAAAACCCGACTATTCACATCGACACAACCAAATAACCTGCACACTTGGTACAAAACATAGATTTTCAGTAAGGTTGTGGACACCCACTACCTTCCACAGGCACAAGGAAGGAACCTTGACTCAATGTGGTTTCCATAGAGTCTAAGAATACCAAACAGAGTTCGTATATGCAGTATATGTCGTCTGTTGAGGTAACAAAGCCAGAATGGATTCCTCACTACTACTGCCTCATTCAAATTTCTCAAATGCTGACACAAATGCCTACTGATGGTGCTCTTAATACAAATGTTTTCCATAGAGTCCAAGAACACCTGAAACGGAGTCCTGGACGGTTAGTTATGGCCTTTCATTCAAAATTGCATTTATCATTTATAACCGGAAATAGTCTCAGATACCCTGATTTCAGGGTCTTAACTATAATTTGACACTAGATCTTGTACACATTTGAAGATACATGGCTCTAGGTTCTTCTCCAACTGAAATCACCAAATCGGATCACCGAAACTCAAGATATGTCCTAAACAACCGGGACTACTCAGCCAAATGTAAACTTAAACTGTTCGACATACCCCCTTAAATGCATTTATGAGTCCAAAGTGGCCTGCACTAGATAGACCTATTTCAAGGAAATATGTTCCTCCTATAAGTCTAGTTTACCTAACAATTAGAATCACTAATTGATGAGAGTGATGCATAAGTTATGGCCAAAACTCAATCATAGGTCTCAAAATAACAGAAAACCATTCTAACATAGCTTCACTTTGAATGCATTTCCTGAGTCCAAAGGGAATTGAATTTGATGACTATTCAAGGAGAGAGGTTCTATAAGTCTAATAATGAAATTAAAATCACCTAATTCGATGAGGGATATGGCCAAAACTACGCCACGGTCGAAGGAAAAAAACTGACAACATTCTCCACTTCTGGCTAATCCCCACACATGCGCTTAGATAGAAATTAAACCGAGGTGGATAAAAACCCTACCCCAATTAGCATGGATTTCAGACACCGCTTTCTCTAATGAAAACCCGAATCTTGACCCCACAACCCAGATCTGCATCTAATGCATAGCTCGTCACAGAAAGCAACACCCCTACACCACGAGTTCCGATCGGCAAAACCCTGTGAAATCACCAGAGAAAGGTTTATTTTCTTCTCCTCCTCTCTCTCTCTCTAACGCGCTTCGGGTCTAGACCAACTGTGAGATCTCATTTTTTAGATACTTCTTGTATTTATACATGAGACACACGTATTCACACATCGTACACGTGTCACGCTCCCTATCCGTTTTTCCCAAACAATTTATTTTATTACAATAGTTCCATCTATCTTAAATGGAAATTCTTAAATATTTGACATTTTAGATTTCTAAAATCTCGTTTTCGTATCAATCATGATCATGAACTCGAATTCATGAAAATCCTGTTGTTCAGACCAACGAAATTCAAGCAGCGAATTAGATTTCACAGATGATTCTAACTGCTAACATTTGTCCAACAGAAAGAATTCTGAAAAATTAATATTTTGTCTTTCCTAGCAAAATCCAAATTCTCGAGGTTTTTCTCGGTCTTACATTCTTCCCTCAAACAATTTCATCCTCAATCTACATCGAACCATAAGCAATCACAGGCATATGCAACAGTCATTAAATGCTACCAAATGACTAAAGAACATACCTTCATCCTCAAATAAGAAGGGATAGGTGGTACGCATGGTATCCTCCCATGTTACCTTCTCCACTGCACCACGATAAATCTTCACTAGCCTCACAAATTGCATTGCAAAACTTGGTCTCACTCATCCATGATACTAGACCGGGTCCCTCTTCAAAGGTCCCGATCCAGATCAACAAAAGCTCACCCAATCCACGCGCGAGTCGGATCCAATCGTGAGTTCGGAGCATGGAAACATGGAATACCGTGAACACTAATAAACTCGGCGGTAATGCCAATCGCAAGAAACTATACCCACCATCCATACCAGCGCCCAATATCGGCGGTAGCTTTCCCTGCTTTCACAAACCTGATCACTCATCTCAGGCATAACTCAAGAGGGCGGCGACCACCTCAAACTCTAGAGGTCGTCGCCGTGTGTCGGCATAACTCTTCTGATGGCTCTAAGCCGTGAGAAGACATTTATGTATCAATTCCACCTTCACTGAGGTGTCACTAATCAACCTCCGACCCGCAGGATCTCTCCTACCTCGTCCAACAAATGGAGATCGACACGCCCCTGTTACCGCGTCCTCAGGATGCCATACTCACCGATAACTATTGTTATAGGCGAACCCGACCAAGGGCAAATGCTCCCAACTACTGAGATCCCGGACGATGCCCCCAGATCCTCTAACACCGCATACCTCGATCGACCACACTGGGTGGGACGAAAGACTCATCCTCAACCGTGTCCCTATGACTTCACAAACCTTTATAGAACTGAAAGCCAAACCTAGGATCTCGATCCAATAATGCGGAGACGGCAACACTCACGCAATCGTGACAACTTCCTCAGATACAACTCAGAATTCCAAAGCGGTGAAGGTCATCCGCAGACAACCGTAAAATACCACGAGTAAGCCGTCCATCATCACCACATCGATCATGCCCGCGATCCGTGAGTATGAAACAAAAATCCATTGTGATATGCCCATCACCCACTACCACACGAGTAACTCACGGGTTTCATGTTCAAAATTTAATATATCGACATGGTACGCAGCTAAAAAATCTCTAATCGTGGTCTCTTCATCTCGGCCCAGCACACGTGATCGCGATACCGCGCCACCCGATGCACAACAAACGAGAGCAATGGAACTCCCCGAGAATCTTTCTCTCAATCACAACTGGGAACCAATCATTCCTATACCAAAGACTACTATCCGTGTGAATGGCCTAGCCCTCGTCACCTGTACTAGTCTGTACCCGGTCCCTAATGGACACCATCTCAGCGTCATGCCCTTAGGACTCAATCACTCTACTCAATAGAGAGAATATGAGCCACTAAACGCCCTAAATACCTGAGTTCGATCACAAGATCAGAGGCTAAACTATCCACACCTCGGCACCTCACCCAAGAAGCAACAACTAGTACCAGGATTCGTCCGAGCCGTGATTATTGACCACACCATTTTACCCGACAGGTAATGCAAAGTGAAGTCATAACCCAGATCGATCCGTTACCGTTGAGTCTCGACCGTGGTAAAGATATACTGCATTGCGGTCGATACCGAACCATCACCGCCACAAATAGTGGTGCCATATCTTACGCGGTGACTATAGTCGCCAACTATGCCGCGGTAATTCCGCCGTAAGCCCTTCAACTGCAGTGGCTGGCAATCTGCCAACCTTTACCGCATCAGACTAACTCATCCATCCTTCGAGGCATCACAACACACCGTGCACTTCTATCCCTTCCAAGACACGACAGGGAGCTGTAGTAAGCCTTTCACCTCGTATCGCCTTCTCACACAAGGTTATTCCAACAATTGACCTTCAGCAACATCGAACCCGAGTTACCCAAAGTAAGAGCCGTCCAATAAAACCCTCATTCAAATAATTCTAGAGCATTCAGACCTTGAGTTCCCGCAACTCAACTGAAGAATTTAAGGGAGCTGAAATGGGCGACAATACGGTAACTCGTCAAAGTCTACATCCCAGCGTGAGATCCATAATCATCAGAATATCTCACACACAACCACCGCGATAGAACCAATCCCGTTTCCCCGATCCTTCTCGCAGCCAATTCATAATGCGTCAGACAGCAATAGTTCTCAATTTCTATCTTTATTTCCACCAGAGTGTACATGCCAGCCATTAATAGACTTTAACATCATGAACTACAATCGTCATCCTTTCCTGAAGCGCGCAGTACATCGCCAATCCACTAACACAAACCGCCTGAACCATCATGTTCATTTGCTTCCAACTTAAGGGCCGGCGTTTTCTAGCCATGCGTTCCATAAGGCAAATCTACCATGTATATTATTCACACAAATCACACAAGATGTTAAGCATAAACACGTGAATAATATTAATGATCTAGACCTACGCCCATCAGCCCTTGGTACTGCAGATTCTAGACTCATAATTTAGCTAAGATTTAGCCAGCATCAAGACTATACCAGATATCTAAGATTCGAGCCTCAGGTAATCATTTACCAAGTCGACGCACGTTGACGACTTATCCCGGGGTCCCGTTTACAACCTGGTCAACTCGGCAAAATCGGGCGGTGTCGGGTAAATATCACTACACCATCACGTCCATTTACCGGATCGATCCATACTTTAACAAAAACTGCCGCAGTCTCCTCTCGCACAGAAGCTCTATCTAAAATACAACCTGCACAACACATGACCCATTAGAGCTCAAAATACCACACAGTCATTCATTAGTCATATTACACCTGATCTTATCTAACCATACCGAATACTATATGCAATCATGTGGAGATATGTTTATAAGAGTTCAATTATACACTTTATAAACGATATATTAAAGTGATTGTTCTAATATATATATACAAAATATGGTCCAAAGCCACATCCGACTTTCTTCATATAAAAGGTCTTGAATGTAAAAAGAACAGACTTGACCTCAGATCAAAGGTCCTATGATCAAAGAGGCAAAAGCCTTGATGGATAACTCCTTACCGCGTCATCCCACCTGCGGGCGTCACACAATGATTAAACCATCCAAACATCGAAATGTTCAATGAACAACATATCGGCATGAATGTCTTCACGATATCCCGGTCACTGATCGACCTCGAACATACGTCATGCTGGCAGATGAACCGACGACCAGAGACAACGACGATATAACGGTTCAACAATATTCATCATCATCTAATGCGGCGGCGCTAATAAAACTAACCCGAAGTCATTCTGACCCATCACACAACCCAAGTTCCGTGATAAACATGACCGCAGGCAAGCAAATATAACTCCTTTCGGCTCACGTCATGGGTCTCTACACCAAACATAACTTTTCAATCACATCAAGGGTCTCTACACCTTGTTCCAAAGCCACTTGGAGGAGGTTAACTGTCCCCTTCTGCTCCACTAAATTACATTAATTACTTTATGCTTAAACCGTGAGACATTTACTGACATCCAAAAACATCTCACTACCCATTCATCAAAATAATAATGATGAATGACTACAATCCACGCAACACACATCCAGAGAAGATGTTCCTTGTAGAGAGGAATATAGATGGAAACATTGGGGTTTTTATAAGAGAGGGAGGAGGGAGCATTTATGGTTATTTCATCAATGGCGAGGTGAGTTGGTGGCTGTACAGAGATTCATGCCATAAGTTCCATACATTCATGCCAATCTTTATAGACATCGTAGTATCACGTACCTTAGCATTCACTCAATACATGACTAAACAAGCACGTCATATATCTCCAGCTAACTCACAAATTCCACAATCTAAACACAATTATTCCACAAAGATTTGTTTGCATATCCTGGTTACTAGCACAACCAAACAACTCTGCACACACTCGTGCAAACACAGATTTCAAATAAGGTCAGAGATTATCCACCACCCTCCACTATCACTTTGAGGCCAACCCTGACTCAACTGTATTTCCATTGTAGCCTAAGAGCACCAACAGAGTTCAGACATGCGTCCAAGCTGAGGTAAACAAATTAGGAATGGACCCTTGTGTCCCACTCGCGCATAATTCTGGGTACAAACCATTTAAGAAAGGTTATGGATACCAACTACCCTCCAAAGTCATATTTCTAGGTTCTTGACTCACGGATTCTTCCATAGAGCTTACAAAGAATCCAACTAAGTCCATCATAGAGTTATGGCCTTTCATTCAAAACTGTTAGTTTACTCGCTTATACTTGAAACAGTCCGTGATACCACATTTTGTGTGCTCCAATCCATACTTGACACTGATTTTATACACATTTGAAGATATTGCTCTAGGGTTCTAAATTGAATCACCAAAATCTGGATCACCCAAAACTCAAGATATGTCCTAAACAACCGACCACCTCGCCTCAAACACAACCAAACCCGCTTGAACATAACTCCCTACTTCTCCAGTCCAAAGTGATCTAAATTCTGATACACTCCATTCTAATAAATATGTTCCTCCTATACATCTAGCTTCAATTAAATTAAAATCCAATGAGTTATGGCCAAGTTACACAAAAACATTACCATGGGGTCCTGAAACATACAAGTGAAACCACCCTAACATAGCTCCACTTTGAATGCATTTAGGTCCAAAGTGGTTTGGAATTTGATACACCTATCATGTAATATATGTCCCTCCTATAAGTCTAGTTTCATCTACAATTGAATCACTTAACTAGATTAGATTGGTACTATGGCCAAACCACACTACTACTAATGAAGGAAAACCGATAACATTCCAATTTCTGACACCCTACACACATGTCCTTAGATAGAAATTCAAACCTCTATAGATAAAAACCCACCCACTAGCTGATTCTTATTGATCACTCTTTCTCGATTTCAGAAAACCCCAACCTGACCTTGCATAAATCTTGTAATTCTGGTACCTAATATTTAGCTCTCACACATAGAGTACTTAATTCTTGCTAGTTTCATTCATTAAATCCTCCTGAAATCATTTCTAGAGAAAGGCTCGCTTCTCCCTATCTCTCTCTCTCTCTCTCTCTCTCTCTCTCTCTCTCTAAATGCCTGGCTCCCCAGGACCAACCCAGATCTTCATTTCTTTTAGATATTTCCTCGTATTTATACATACATACGTGGCTCACATCGCGCCACATGTCACACTTCCCTGTCTTCTTCTACTTAAACAAATTTATTTTGTCCTTTATTTTGAGTTCCATATATCTTAAAATCGAAATTTTAAATATTTGATATTTTTAGATTTTAAAATTCTTTGTTGCCTACTTCATGCCTGCTGCTCAGTGGTCTAGAACCGATCATGTCCCGTAATCCAAACAGTGGTCCGCTCCGGGTGACCACAGACTCATTTATAGCACTCAACGCGGTCCGGGCTTTGTCATCCAAGATCCAGCACTCCCAGAAAAACTCACCATTCTGGCCTCCTGCTGCAACCAAAAATCCCAGGTCTTTCCAGTCCACAGAAAACGTTTTAGCCCAACTAATTCATCCCACCTCGCGCTTTAACTACATATAAAGAATGTAGATCATTCATGAACGGAAATTGATGCTATCTTTTATTGAATACATGGAGTTCATTACTTATTTATTTGTCATTTTAAGTGTTTATGTGATAATAAAAATGGGATTGTGATTGATGTGGTTGCTGGATAGGCTGTTCAAAGATTATGCGGGCTGCCAAACCATTTATTGAGTTTCAAAAGAACACTCTTGTTATGGGATACAAGACACGCTATCCATGCCTAGATTGTCAAAATGCAATTCATTCAATTCACTTGCTGAACCGCTCGAACGTCGCCTGATCAGATCTAGCCTTTATGTTACTCATTTTACCTTCCTGAAGAAAACACCAAACTCCAACTTATGCAAATTGACGTAACTACAAGAATCCAGTTATTAATACCTGTTCATTATTATAGCCTTAATTTAGCTATTTATGTATTAAATATGCCTATGTATAGATATATACTTAGCCGAACCCACTCACCCGTGAACTTGATAACCTATCCACCTAGCTTCACTCAAAGAACTACATAATCCCATTAAACCCATGCTCTGATTGCTCTTAGCAGCTGATTATACAGCTCACTCCAACCTACGATTTATCCTCCACTAATGCTCACCCAAACTGTCTGCATCATTTCTCCCTTATAGCCACCCAAACATCCCAAGACACACATGCATTCTTCATAACACGTCACAAACCCAGGCCCAGGACACATGATCCAACCATTTTTCTACACTGTCCACCTCATTCTCATTAAAATAAATCTGAAACCTTATCAAATGTCTGTTAATTGAACCACCATATAAGTTCAATAATGGAAAAGGAAAATTCCTAAAAAGGCTAAAATTATTTTCCACTTAAATTACTACAAGATTATTCATGTCGTATGCATACATCAATAGATATGAGGTATAAAGAGTAAAACTAATTAATGATGAGGTCCTATGCATCCAATGTACTTAAGTTTGCAATATGGACACTCCAATTTCTGTTTTCACATAAAGTATCCTTAAAATGTTCATTAGTTGCAAATGCATATTTCAATCCATTTAATATTATAATAGTTATATAGCATGTGCTGTTTCTTGATATAGAATATGAATTGTATATGAAGTAGATATTTATATTACATTATTTTGTAGGCTCATGCCCCATGAGATACGATGCATACCATGTCCTTGGCAGAAGAGTTAGTGATTTATACATGAAGGTGCTGAAACCATCTTTCAGACTTGGCCAACTATATATAAACTCCTTTCTGTACACGTGCCTTTATTTAATAATCAATGACTCTCGCTTATGAACTGTCTGTTCTTTATTTATGCATTACATGCATTCCAATTCTTACCTAAACATATATCATTAATAGTATTAGTTTTAAAAATATGTTATATGTCATTATTGTTTTCGTTTCTTATCAGTTATTGTATATACTATATAAATAGTTTTTTAATTTACTTTATTTAGTATTGAGAGACAGCATGAAGACTGAAGAGAGGTTTCAGAGATTCAATATTAAGAGAATGTGAAAATGAAATGGACATCACACTGGTTAGACATTGGGATCAAAGTTTGATGCAGACATAACTTATGCATCGAAGAATCATGTGATAAATAGGACCCTGTTAAACACTAAACAAAACTAAAGATATTGATAAAGCCTCGCTTAGATTTGGCTAATATGAATATAAGGAAAAGAATGTACCACAGACAAGGAACAAATTGGCAAGTCTACTGCATGTCATACATTAACAACAAAGGAAAGGATAGTTTTGTAAATTTTTAAAGTTCAATTGATGGTTACGCCAGTAAATGTATCTAGAAATGATTTCACGATGTGAAGATATCGTGGTTAAAGACTCATGATTTATGTTTTTTTTTCATATAAATGCTCTCATGTAATTCAACCAGATTTAATGAAGATGTCACAATAATAATTGAGTTGGGGTAGTTTTTTCCCAACAATTATGAAAAGGCCTGTATGTAAAAAAAGACTTGGAAAAGAAGAAGGAATTGTCTTGATATTGTGTAAGCTTGAGAGGATATTTTCACTAGTTTTCTTTGATATTATGGTCCACTTATTGGTACATTTACCACATGAGGCCAAACTTGCTGGACCAGTTAAGTATCGCTGGATGTATCCATTTAAAAGGTACATTTTAATCATTTTATTTATTATCATTATCACTCTACTATGTAACATAATGTGTGCTTTTAAGCATATTTATTTATTTGAAATTTTATACGAGGCACTAAGCACATTGAAAAGAGCAGAAATAAAGTCGGACGTATGTCTAATCAGAGAAGCATATATCGTGAATGGTTTTAACATTTTGTTCAATGTATCTGATCGGAATTAAAAAACACATGGAATCGAGATGAAAGGAATGAAGATCGATTCCAACGCCGAGTACAAGGATGTCTTTCTATATTTCACAACAAGCTTGACTATTAGTGATGCCTTAATCTGTGGCTTTTTTTTACTATTTGAGTCCAATCGACTGAAACTAAAATCGGGAAACCCAGAACAAAGTGTCCATGAATAGTGGCTCAACAAAGGCACAACACAAAGATGAAACAGCCAATGAGAAGACGAGAACCACGACAGTAACAACTCTATCAAGGCCAAGGTAATCTTGTCTTGCGCGTACTCCAGGGCGGTCGCTAGCGCACCAGCGCTTTGTCATACACTATGCCTTACCACTCATGCTTCGCTCTGCACGAACCACCTCGCCGCGGACACGATGAACCCGTCGCACAGGATCTTCCATGAATGAACTCTGTCGCGACCTAAAATTTTCGTGTCACGACCTAGTTTCCACAGCCTACACATCTCCTTGTCGCAACAAGGAAAAGTACTATCGCACATAAAGTTCCTTGTTGTCACCGCCATGACAGACCCCACGCTGCAGACTTTCCGTAGTGCGCACGCCAAGGCCTTTAGCGGCCTATTCAACCGCTGTATGATGCCCCTCCGCCCCGACATAACATCTGGCGCACAATCGCCAGAGGTGGCGTTAGTTATACGCGACCCTTCACGGCGCGCGCAGAGTTTCATCGCGGACAAATTATCGCAGACATAAAACTTCCGTCAACAGAAATTCCACCAGGTAACTGATCGCCATTACAGAACGTCGGTTATAATACGAATTCCGACCGCCAGAACTGTCGCGACATAAAATACCACCGAATAGAAAATTTGAATGAACAACTATGTCGGCGATTTGAACGGTTATCGGAACGACAAAACCTCCATTTAATACACTGGCCGCGACATAAATACCGCGTCGCATAAAGCCTTCCGGCACCACGCCAACCTCGCCACGGTATAAACACAGCCGCTCACAAAACTCCATTCGATCAACTCGTCAAATAAAATATTCGATCAAGGAGAATATGAACTTGGTCTTCACAAACCACAGTAAGATGACTCATCGGCCACCATGAAACCCGTGACACCATACCTTCCATGACCTAAACTCTTTTCTTCAGCCTTAGCTGAAGTCTGGTCAGAACTCAACTTCGTCGATCCATTTAAGCTACACACAGGATCCTTCCATCACAAGACCGGCCACGACAAAGAGCAAACACGGTCGCGACCCAGGAACACCCTACGAATACCAAATCCTATCGCGACACAAAACCCACTGTCATGACACAAATCAAAACTCTACTAATACCGGCAAGACTCTCAGAGGAACCCTAACTCACACCACAGCTCATTTCAGGCATTCGTGATTTCCAACCCTTTCCCAGAGTTCTTTCATCATAGAAAAACTACCATAAACCTAGAAATAGCTACTGCATCGCATAAATCATACAAATGAGTTTTATTACAACTCTTCTCATATTATATACATAAACTGGGTTTTCTGTCCAAAATTTAATAGAAATTTGATAATGTTCGGAACTTTACAAAATACATGAATAAGCCAATCTCGTCCTTTTCGCTACCAAGATCTGGATTTGTTTCATCCCGCACCCAAGACTTAAAATATTTTCCCATCGACGGAAGGAGCAATGTCAGAGAATTTTCACATATTACTCACCATGCGCACATGGCGGAAAACACACACATTCATAAAAGTATGCATATCTACTGAATGTCTATATTCGATGTTCAGTCCTCATTTACTTCTCACATGACGGTTATGGCAAACTCAAGCTAAAATAAAGATTTTGTTTTTGAAACTCGCGGGATAACCCGATATCAAAACACATTGACAACCGATATTAAATCCATTGTGATGCCTCCGATAAGACGGTTTGACAAACTGAAAGATAATATTAGACATCCTCCAAAAATAATTCTATTGACAACCCTCCGATATTAATTTATCGACATCCTCCGAAAATAATTACCGGACAACCCTCCGATATAATCGCCGGTTCAAACCATGCCATGCACTTATGCGTTTCGGCATGGCGTCTCATGCATATGAAATACGCACGCATTTCATGTGCCGATTCATGTTACATGCATGATGAGTACCGCATGTACGACACAAATCATGGATAATTATATTTTCATATAATTCACATCCACCGCTATCCACGTCAATACACTAAGGCTATTGCTATTACATGAGCTTTTTCACACAACCAAGATGTTATTCATTTTCAGCAATAACACATAAAACAAAGACACATACCGACCACCTGACACTGAACAATAACATTCCAACGATCCACTTAGATTTTAATCAGAATACCAATGACCAACCTCAGATGCCATTGTAAATGACTCTTAGACCAAGAATAACCAAAAGTAGGAGAGAAACCCTAATTTCGATTTGGCGAAACCCACCTTTGTAATCACACTAAGCTCTGTCTATGACAACTACTTTTATCCAACAAACCACGGCCCAATCTTATAGACCTTGCAGAAAAGGTAGAGCTACTGCACTTCTTTCTATTCTTTTCTTTTCTTTTTTTTCCTCATTTTTTTCCCTCTTCCACAACTATCCAACTTGATTCAAGGGAAATTTCCTCCCATCTTCCTCCTACATGTCCTTCCTCATTTTTTTCTTTCTTTATTTTCTTTTGATCTTATCCAAAGACTTGGATTTTCAGAGGTATGAAACACGTTCCATGGCCACCCCTTAGACTTCCCTTTGTTTTGACTTATCTCCACAGCAACAGGCTGCCCATTGTGAGCCACGGACCTTCCTTTACTATTCATGTGCCAAAAACGCTACGGACAATACGACAGTGGAATTACACACACCACATGGCTCATGCCATGTGCACTTCACAAGCTACCATATGTGGCAAATACATGGTCATGATATGTACACTACTCTATGTCGAAGACCGATTATTCTCTGAAAATGCAGAAATTTGACCATCCCTGAGTCTGAAGCAAAATCATCAAATTGCGATTCTCACGATGATTCCAACGGTGAAGTCTGCCACATCCAGATGAGAAAATTCCAAAGCCTTCAACCTATACTATTGTGGCAATTACAGTTTTGCCATTTTCGTAAAAATTGAACTTTTCCTGTGTTTTACAACAGTAGTCACAAACATCTTCAATGTTCAGCGAAGATCAGCTATGTCACTAACTCACTAAAATCTGTAAATATCAAGAGAATGATCCTCAATGGGCACAAGAGAGCCCCTCGCCCATATACATAAAGAGAGGAGTTCTGTATGCCTGTGAATTCCTTGACCAGAGCTATGCATGTCCTAGAAGACCTCGGAGAAGTCTACACAATTGCAGAAGGATGTTAATATCCACACTATGTAAGATTAAGAATGTGGAAGACTATGGAAGACCATGGAATGGAGAGTAATCTAGAGTCCCTCCTGGCAGTAGCTTCTAACCATGTACATAGTAGAACACTAGAACTTCTGTGTTGTAGAGAGTCTTCCCAGGCTCCTACACACTTCCATTCATTTGTATATATGAGGTATATTCTGACAGAACCAATTAACAGAACGCCAGAGTCAGCCATCAGAAAGATTCTTTCTTCAATAAAGAGCTTCGCGTTCTTCGGTTCTTCGTCAACTGTGGTAGATTAGCTAAAGGCGGCGCAAGGAGGTCGAATACAAACATCCGGCGGCAGGAGTTGTTCCGGCGTCGCACTATTTAAGAGAAACAAGAGTCCAGGACAATGAACAGCTTTGGCTGGGCGACGTGGCGAAAACTGAGATACTACGGTTTCTGTAGATAATGGTAAGTCCGGGAGACCCGTCCCTTCTATCGGCAGGGGAGATGACGTCCGTGATGCCATTTCTAAATTCCGAGACATCCGCCAGCTAGATTTGGTCAAGGTGACACACTGCTGAGGTGCGGGGATGGACTCGAGCAAAGCATGAGAAGGCCGGAGGATCTTGAGATAGATCCAACACCGGGCGAGGGATGCAAAGCCTCGCTTATTCACACAGGTCACGACGAGAACGATGATCAAGATAGACCGGATGGCGTCGCAATTGAGTCGGGCGGTGGAGGTCCACCAAGCACGGCGAAGACGGCGGCAAGCAGGCCATTTATGAGGCCATAGCTCGCCAGGCCACCCATGAAGCTGGCGGTGGCAGCCGGGCTTCAATAACTTCACCAAGAGGATGCCATGGTTACAACTTCAAAAAAGGCCACTAACATACCTATTTACAACACCCAGCCAAAACGATGCCAGCCACCCAATCGCCACCACCCCACCATACCAAACCCAGCGGAGAAGGTTCTTAGAGATAGAGAAGGATGTACTATGGGGAGACATGGATGATTTCAAGAGAATTTCAAGGGCGCTTTGAATTTGGGAGTACGTGATAAGAGCAAACAGAAGTAGAAGATGAGGCATCTCTGCCACATGGTCGATCCGGACTATGTCAAGGAGTTCTCTCCAGCCGCAGAAGCTCCCGAGCATGAATGATAAGGAATCTCAACTTTTATGACAGCCTGCAGGATGGGCTCTAGGAACCAATGGAGTGAAGAGGAGGCAGATTCCAGCTGAACCCACTGGCACCACCCACTCCACTCGATCACGCTGCTCAAGGTCCCAACAACATCCAAGGTCTGTTCTCCACAGTCCCATGTGTCCCCGGTCCCAAGACAGCCTCCAAACACCTCATTTTATGCATGCACCTCCACCACTCATCACTGCTGCAAGTCCACACGTCTGCATGCCTGCTCAGCCACTCCATGTCCTCACCTCCAAGTCTCCATTCATCCTCTCTCTGTTTGCTCCATCTTCACCATTTGAAATCCCATGTTTCACCCGCCCCTATATATCTAAAAGTGCTATAGAGATCGATGGAGGATGCACGCCCGGTCTCGATACATGATAGGCGCCCTCCAAGGTCATGCCTGCATTAGTCCGCGCAAGGGAGCAGCCGAAAGTGTTTTACCCCATTTAGGACAAAACTTCAAGGGCAAGGTGCGTAGAGAAGACAAATAAGGCGCACCCATACACTCGTGCCTCATCAAATAGGTACTATGCAAACAGTTTTCAAAGCTCTATATATAAGAGGCACTTCATCTCAGCCTTAATCGGTCACTAGGAAATGCGAGTCTCTCCAACACTTGCAGAGTACTGCTCGTGGTGCTGCCTATCGCTTAGTTGCCAGCTGAGCAGAATTATTTTTATGCTTCTGCAGTATTGAACCATTTACTGACACTTATGGTTCATTTGGCTCGCTCATGGTATGGTGGAGAGGTCAGCTCAACTCGTCTCTGCAATCCCACCCATCTCCATGAGAACGATCCCAACAAATGCATATCCCCGCTCCATACATGCATATATTTTAAGTTCCACACCCCGTGCACTCCTGACCTCATAGTTCATTTGTTTTGTCCCAAACATCCCTATAAAGCCCGCCGCTCAATCATAGCTTGTCCACATTGTTATTTTTTATATATTATCAGTCACTTTTTCATCATTTAATCATTTTAACTTTATATAATCTATATTCTACAGCAGCCCTAACTACATGCACACAGCAGAATATTTTAAATCTCTAGGTTAGTAGAGAGTCTTCCAGGCTCCTGCACACACTCTCACTCCATTGTATTATATGAGTGGTGGTGCCTCACTATAAACCACCAATCCTGGAGAACCGCCAAGAGCCTCAGCTACTGTGTTAATCCTTTCTCTTCAATGTTATTTCTCTTCATGCCTCTCAGTTCTCTTATTCCAGCTTCATATTTCGAATAGTGCATATGATAATATTTACTTATAAATAATATCTCTATGGCTTAGTTGTCATATTTACTTATTTTAGCAGAAAATAAGTCTCATATTATAGCACATTTTTTGGTATATTGCAGAATAGCTGTCTAGTAGAATTATATTAGAGAAGCTACTCTGTTTTGGTGATACTCGAACACCCCAATACTCAACACATCAGCTATTTATTGTTATTACAAAAAGAACCCAAACAAAAGTCCTTTACACTCATGATGCAAAAAACAAACAAATTATTCTATTTTGATTCTCATCCAAGCTCAATTCCTCATAACTCTTACAGTTCTAATACAGCACAAATTTGAAACAAACCCTAATTCACAACATCTATCATATCACCAAAACAATGATCCTTATACATCATTGTTTTCCATATGTCAAACAAACTCACTTTTTTCTAAACCCATTTGAACCATACTCTCAATTTTAACTCAGATAATCTATAGTCCACACATGTTGCATTGCTAATGAGTTTGATATTTCACAGTGCACTGTGGATGATAGATCGACAATTCAAAAACAGTGGACATGCTTTCACCTATATTACTATTTGCTTAGAGGCTGATCTACTACTATGCGCTCCTATCAAACTGTCATTCCTGAACCATGCTCTGTGACACAAGTCATCCCTCCAAACGCACCTATTCTGATCATGTCCCTGAAATGCTGCTGAAGTTCACTGTCTACAACTCATCCACTAATCCAGCTAGTCCACAATGACAAATGATCCTCTTATGTTCTCGCACTTCACTGTTCTCATCCTCACTCTGCTTTATCATGTACCCATTTCCAAACTCTGCTTTGCATTTTTTTCAATCTAATACCCATCAAAAACCCTTTAAAAATATTATCAAATGCTAATGTTAGTATATGCTGGTTATGAAGTGATTAAGAGTTTTTGCCACATTTACTTATCCCATAACTTGTCCTGGCTCTGGTTTGCAAGATTATTTGACATGAACTCCTCAAACCCACCCAACCCTAGGCCAGACCGCGCTCGTTACCATGAACTCAACCCTGTGAACATGTTCACTTACAACTACTTACTCACCTTCTATGTTACCTATTTTTGAACCAAAGATACTTGACCATGTTCAGTCCCATCCAGTCTCATTCAATCTTCCGCTCGTAACACTCTACTCATCGTCTCAAACTATAACGCCAAACTATTTTACAATCCAAATCCAAAACTCATATACATTCTTATGTTTAACTTTATATTATTGTTATATTTCCATATACAACAATAAATTATATTTTATATAATATATAGTTGTTAAATTTGTTATATAAAGGAATGCTGTTTAAGATAAAGCAAAAAGTGTTGCAAACAAAAGAAACAAGGTGTTGTGAGGATTATCTAAACTACTGCATTCTATGCCCAAACAAAGACCTGCATTTCTTGTAACAATGAACTTCTGTCACCTACATCTTACTGCTCTATGTGACAACATTAGACACAAATTCAAATTTATGTCCTCACCATAAATTCCTATGTCATTAAACAATTATGCTATTATAACTGTTCTGAAATCCATTTGAACCCTATTTTACATTGCAAACCCTGTCGCTTAATAAATCATATAGCTAGCCATTAGCTTTAAATACAACTAAAGTTTGTCTCTGATATTAGAAAGAAGTACATATACAGAGCAACTGAACAAACCAAAAGAACAATGAAGAAATGTCTACATTTTCCACACCTATGTCGCAAACATATTTTCGAAGAGTCCCTGAAGAGAACTCCAATATGTCACAACATTTCATGTGTCACAAACACGCTGTAGAGCTGTAGATGAAAAGTGTGTCGTGACACTTGCTGAAATCTATGTCACACATGTCCAAGTCATGTTCTGAACTATGTCAATACATAGAAATTGCTCACGTGATACAAAATTGTGCGTAAGAAAGAAATCAGTCACACAAGCAAAACTCATTTACAACAGAGCTGGCAGCTGCTATGTTGAGTTTGTCATAACAAGGTTTTTTATGTTGCACAAAGAAACAAAAAGAATGGAGGGAAAGTGCTCATGTCGCAACAAAGGATTCCTTAGTGCGTGTCGCGACATAAACTCGCAGCGCGTGTGAAGGCCCAGGTCACGCGACACCCAAACCCATGCTCGCCACACAAAAACTGCTTCTGTGCAGCTAACTGCAGTCTGCTGGCACTGTTATAGTGTGCCAGCTGCCTGTCCATGACACAGAAAACCCCAGCCACTCTGGCGTGCTCAGCACGCAGTTGAGAAAATTCTATGCTCACACAGAGAGTCCTTGTGTCGCAACAGCACAAACACACACCGTAATATTGAACTTGTCGTGATTGCTATTTCATGTCAAGCATAAATCATGTCTCAGCCTTCCTCATGCCCCTGCATTTATTAAACTATATCAATAATACAAATAAAGAAATAAAAATGTTACACAAAGCATAAGGTCATCTAATAAAGACGCTATGTCGCGACATAGAATAGTAATGTCATGATAAAATATAATAAGATCAAACTTTACATTATTTGGCCTTAATT
Organism: Tetrastigma voinierianum; assembly: GCA_016808115.1. Lineage (NCBI taxonomy): Eukaryota > Viridiplantae > Streptophyta > Magnoliopsida > Vitales > Vitaceae > Tetrastigma > Tetrastigma voinierianum. Next base: position 221,737 of record JAEQBH010001896.1, on the reverse strand, counting down.
TTTAGTCCAACATCATTTATTAAGGCTATAAATAACAAGCCCTAGAAGAGAGCAAGAGATATGGAAATGAAGCAAGGAGTCGCATTAGAGAGACGGAAAATGAATATGAGCCATTGAGAGACAAAAAATGTTAAGGAGTCAGTCAGAGTAGCCAGCAGAGTAGCAGAGCAAATAATTTTCTAGATTTTCATTTTCATATTTTTTCTACCTTTGCACTTCATTTTCTGAATCAGAATAAGTGGACGGAGTTGTAATCTTGAGTCGAGATCAATGAATATTTAATCACTATTCAACTGGCGTTTTTCTTAAATTTTCTAGAATCCTTTTCTTTCAAATTTGTTCACTGAATGAATTTGTTTAATCAACTAGCATTATCGTCCGAGAACAAAAAATAGGAGGCAAGCCTAAGTTGGGAGGGGACTGGGTGTTTTGCCATGATTTGGCAGATTTAATTGAAATGTTTCAGTCTCAAACCGAATTGGATTTAACTCCAAGATTGTCTATGTAGTGAACTCGTCTTAAGATTAGTAGCTTGTACCGTAAAGGGCCTATTTTGCTCGATTTCATAAGAGGCCCTACACACAAAATGAGATTCCAAAAGTATGGAGAAGTTATCAGGTATGTTAGGCTAATATTATGTAATCCAATGAATTCAATGAGTACTATGATATCACTAATTTACTCATGGTGGAGGATTAGTCTGATGATGCATCAGCTTTAATGTTTAGAGGTCGCCTCAGCTCAAGAGAATAATCTCAATCCTATTACTTAAGATCTGAATCAAGGAGAGGAGAATTGCTCAACTTGTTGGATCGCGTACATTACTTGAAGGAAGTCAGGTTGTCCCGTCAAGGGCATACCACCCTAAGAAATGGTTGTAAAGGCTGAAAGAAAATAATTAGATCTTAAAGAGGGCGATTTGAAGTAATTGATTAGAATCATCTTGTCTTGGAACCAATACGGTTCTTCAAGAAGAATAAGAAGGTATGGAGAACCAAAGAGCCACTTTGCTCAACAACAAGCTCGGGGATTCAAACCCATAACAAATATCTATTTTCAAAAAACCCTACTTCAAATTGATGATTGGAATATCGATCCCATTCCTAGTGTTTGAATCACATCTTAGCAAATATGTTATTTCGCTATTTTTAATGCTTTTCTTGGTGTAAATTTTGTATTTGGTTATCCATTTTCTTATCACTTAGTCATCTTCCATCTTTAGAAATTTGAAGTTCAAATAGTGATGTAACTTACAAGAGGTAATTGATCTATAGATTTCATCGATCCGTGAAACGATAACTCGAACTTAATTGTCCACTTTATTATCAGACACTCCATGCACTCATAATATTTATTTATACCAATTCTATATCATCATAAAAAAGAAAACCAATGAGATATTTCAAATTCCCAAAATGCTGATAGAATCTCTAGGCATTGCTGTTGAGGCCTAAAGATAAAAAACAAAAAAATAAAGCTCATATCTGTCTATACAAAATTGGTCAACAATGACCATTGTAATGAGGAAACTGGTCTCAGTGATAGAGAGAAAGCTAAAGAATAAAGAGACAAAGGTATATTTCATTTACTTCATTTTATTTGGACATCAATATAATCAATTATGTTTTTGACTCATATATATTTAATGTTCCTTTTTAGATATTATTTGTTTATTACTCTTTGATTATAGATGTTCCAGGATGTATGAGGTCACCTCATGTAACTCAACTAATATATTATATTCAAGGACACATAACATCTAATGAGAGATTCATTAATAAACTGTAAGACATTTCTCCATATGACCATTATTTTAATTACTTTCTATTATGTTTTTATTACTTTCTTTAAATATTAAGTTTTTTTGGTTATCATCTTATGTTTTTTAAATAAAGGATGAAAAACTGTATATTTTTAGTTGAATTTTAGACTTAAATCATGCAATCTACTCCAGTTAGTCTTGTTATTAACCTGCTAACTATTTATGCAATTAATAATTTCAAGTATAAATGTCTAACAAAAAGAAACATGAGGAAACTAGAGAACTAATCTGATTTACTAATTGAAGGTAAATGGGGAAACCCTTCCTATCACAGAATTCTGTCTAATGAGGGAAGCAAACAGAAAATACACGTGAGAAATTGTCAAACGAGATAGGTTAATAAAGAAGACAACATGCCCCGTTAGAGGGAAACATGGAAGCAAATGCCTCAACATAGATTAATGCAATGCTTGGATCGACTAAAGGTGAAACTACTTTAAATATATTCTTTAACTTTATAATCAAGTAATTAGAAGTTAGTTTCTTGAAATTGAATTCGTTTGATGTTTGTTTTTCCTGTTCAATAAAGGAAAAGTTTGTTTAGATTTATACAAGACCATGAGAAAACTTTAGAAAATTAATTATCTCGAATGATTTCAAAACAGAGAAATGACTGGTATAAACACTTCCAAAAAGTTCCAATCAGGAGGAGGCTAAACGGAATCCACATGAAACCGTGTCAAATAAAGAGATTTGTACATCTGTGGGATCGATTCTTGAGTGAAGAGTTTAAGGTAAAGTTCCTTTATGAATAATCACTAAATATATTTCATTAAATATTTCACTAATCATATGTATATTATTTTCCATAATGACACCATTACAAATACGCTCAACACCAATTCAATGAATAGATCAAAGATACCTTTCATCATCGAGGTTCGTCATTTATTCATATTATTATGGTAAAATATAAAATTAATGTTCCTATTTATCATTTAACTTATGTGTCTCGTGGATAATGCATTATATATTCGGTCACCAATGCATAACTGAAAAGATAGTCGGGCCAAATCAACCATTCAAACTATTCACTGGAAAAGCCGGTTCGGATGGGTAACCAAGAGGCTAAAGATTGTACTTCGTTCTAATAGCTTTTACCTTAGAGACATGAGCCATTCTCGGAAAACCTTTTATTGTTTCAATTCAAATGACTTTTAATAATAGATATAATACAAAAATATATTTATAAAATATAGAGTTTATGTGAAAATTTGAAGAAAATTTTAATTTCAGTAACTTATTAGTTATGACGGTTCTATTTTAATATATTTTTCTGCATACAGGAAAAGATGTAACAACTAAGAGGTAGATGGTTTATCTGCTGACTAGTCAATTAGAGAAAAGCTCGACAAGATCTGTGAGTTATACTCTATTTCAAAACCAAATTCCACTTCCAACCGGATGCCAATCTCTGCTACGATGTATCGGAAACAACCTGCTGAGATCAACCACCAGGAGATCAACACAACAACACAAGACTAACAGATTGAACTCACACCAGAGGCTCGTTAAACCAACAAACAACAATTTAACAGATTCGGTTTTGATAATCGGTTACAGACAACTATTTCCAACTGAAGATATCACGAACCCAGAACTCAGGCTGATCGCGAGATCCACGGATGAGTAACGTCACACCACCACCACACCAACCAATATAACATCCAACTGATATCACAACAGCCCCCAAGATTATTATTAATTGGCTTTAATATGGTTGAACATGAACTTGAGTTGATGAGTGACGGTATCCAAGATCTGACTTCTAGCTGAGGAGCGCTACTTCTGAACATCTCAGACTAAGACGTTTGAGTCAGTGAGGAGTAACGCTTCCAAGATGATGATCTCTGATACGGAAGATTCACAACATAACCAACGAGATCTGGCGATCCCACTGAACGATCTCATACGAAACGACACGAGAACTGATCCACCTCTCTCCTCCCGTCCCTCTGAGTTTCAATTATCCCACAATGACGCCCCCGGTCATATGAGAAAAACACCGTTTAGTCAAAATGCCTCTTACCTGTCATAACTGGTTTGAATGATAACGTGATTATTTCAACTGAAGAATGATGCACTCTCAAATGAACGATGGCCCCAGAATGAACCACGATAACCTGGCAATTCTTTCTTCGAAAATATTCATTTGAAATTCCTTTCACATTATTTTCCTTTTCATACATGACTCATTAACTCATTGAATGAGCACTCTAAGAAATGATTATACATTACATAATATAATAACAACAATAATCATGCATATTAACAAAAAATTCATACTGTTTCACATGTTATTTATTCAGCAATAACATCAAAATTAGCCTGCTGTACTAATAAACAATTTAATTTCCAAATGGCTCACACAAATTATATTTAATATAATCTAAACACATCAAGTTAACACATTAATTTATGACACACCTTTCCGCACACTCAAGTTTATCATATTTACAATAGTTTGCAAACAACTCATATGGACAATTTTAGTCCAACCATCAACTGGATTCTTGTTAGTCCTCCATCAAGACGTAATGTCTAATCTAATTTAAGATTCATCCCTTCCAGAGGACTAAAACTCACTACTATTTCGCCCTAAACACTCCAACTATAATTGCAAGAGTTCAAATATCAAGCAAATACACAAATATAACACAAGCCACACAAACAAATCGTGGATTGTTCAAACGGTCCCACATTTCAGCATTCACCCCACTTTCTGGATCGTCAAATGACCTTCTCACGCCTCATACCATCCAACCATTTTAATGGCCTTTGTCGAAAATAAACCGATTAGGAGAAGACCCCTACCTCCCGGAGTTGTTGAAACTCCATAAACCCAAGGCCCATAGAGTCTTTGCCGTGGGAGCAACTTTGCTTCGTCATTGATTCGACGGCCAATCGGCCGGAAATTTAGAGAGATGGTTTCTCTCTAAAATCCCTTCCTTCTCTTTCCTTTCTCTCTAATTTCTCCCAAACCATATCTGGGGAGAAGAGGAGTCAAGATCAACCCTCTCACTTGCCACAAGAACTTCCATTGCTGGCAGGATTTCCTCATCCTCTTTATTCATCTACTTTGGATTTCCATCCAATTAGAGATGCCACATGTCCACGCAGGTCCCACTCTGACTCTCCTGGCCTGACCACCTCCGCATACGACACGGATACCTTGAGCCACCGCACTACCCCGCTGTCTCGAAAAACGTGAAATACTCGAATAATTGTTTTGATGACAAACCCAACGTGGTAGCTGTAGATCTGCTAGATTGATTCCAATCCATGTCTGCTTCTATCATCCTGAGATCTAGAAAATCTCGATTCTAACGAAATTCTTCACAATTCCTACTTACCTTTAAGAAAAAATTCAGAATTATCCTATTCTACAAAAGTCAATGATCCTCATGATGTTTCACTCATATTTATTTGAATATCATTGTTTTCATTATTGTTACAGATTCTTCTACACTCTGATGTGATTCTATGTTGCACTCACTTTGCAAATTGTGTTTTATAACTAAATTTCTAATATATAATATTATTTTAGTATATAGTATATATATATATAGTAGAAGATATATATATATATATATATATATATATATATATATATATATACACATAAAATCTTCTATAAATTTTTGTACAAAAAATCTTTATTACTAAAAAAATGTTTCATGAATATTTTTGTCATTACTTAGTCTTTTGTAAAAATTATACTTATTTAAATTATTTTAGATTAAATTCATTTTTGTTATTAAAATGATAAAAATAATAAGTCATCATTATAATAAATATTATTATTTTTATATTAGTATTATTATTAAATTATTATTGTGCATTATTATTACAGTGCTTTATTACAAAAATAAATTGCTTAATGATAAGAAGTGAGACAACAAAATTATCTTTATATCAAAAAAAATAAATGGGAAACAAAAAATAATTCATCACCGCTATAAAACATTGACACACAATCTTCTTATATTTTTGTGACAAATTTTCATTTTTTAGTAGCCAAATACTCAATGAAAACCTTCTTGCTTCACAGCATCTCTATCTTATTGAAAAGAAAAATCTGTTATTAAAGTGCAACATGAATCCCTATCACTCATGTTTTCAGCGCACAGTCTGCGCTTAATTAAAAAATGTCCTTCTCGTCTAAATATCTTTATGCACACTCCAGAATTACTCCATTTGACACCCTTAATAACAAATGTCTATTTCTAGTGAATATATATATATATATATATATGTTATTTGATTAGTGCTACTTGAGCTTGTATATTTTTAAATGAGGAATATTTTTAAATGTGTAATTTTAAAATACATTATTTCTATGTATAACAAAAGAAATTTTAATTTTTAAAAATTTTGTTTTCATATGCTTATTTTATTTTAAATAGTTTATATTTTAGTATATATTATTTAATTTCCATTTATATATATATATATATATATATATATATATATATATATATATATATATATATATATATATATATATATATATATATATATATATATATATATATATATATTATTTATTTTATTTTATTTTTACTTGTTTTAATATTCATAAATTATAATATTTTAAATAGTATTTAGTATTAATATTAATAAATTTACTTTAAATTAATATGTTTATTATTTAAATAGTTATAGTCTATACATTGACTCTGAACCCATCTAGTCTCTGGTCCTCAGTCCATGGCCCGCTACATGGCAGCTCACTGACGCATCTTCCATCTGCTCATCAAGTCCCAAACTGATCCTGCAGTCACAACTCATTCATCATCTCTCACTGCTTCTGCTGAACTGTTCACATATCCTACTACTTATCCTCCATTCCTCATACCTTCTGTCCATTCAAACTCGTCGCACATCAACTCAGTTCAAACATATTTGCATTCATCTCTGTTCACACAAACCCAAACTCTCCTACCCATCTCACAGCTATTTTCTTTTCACACTTTATTTACTTAATATATGTGAAAGTCTGACTAGACTCTAGTGCTAAACTCCAACCAAGAGAGAGGTGAACTGGGCATTCCTGCACTCCATGCACCCAACAAATCCTTCACCTAATTCAACAACAACAAACTAAGACAGGATATATGCACCATCTATATGTCCACACTACACTGCATCCACTCCTCTCTCCCCAACCCTCCAACCGTAGTGTCCTGACTCCAATGTGCTTCCAACCCTATTTTTACACTCTGATTTATGGCCCATTTGGCTTTACAAATCCTGCTATACACACTTAGTTTTCATTTAAGTATATGAGACACTTCTCAAGTTTCCTAAATTCTTCTAAATACAGCCAAGTTTGATGAACACAAGTGTGCACTCTAAAATATGCAAACAACAAATGCACTCACAACTAGCCTTAGAAAATTACCCACATGGAACATTGATTTATGATATTCAATAAAAGTTTACCCACCTCCTCAGATTTAATCCCCCATATTTAATCACAGCATTTAGTCGCTCAACTCCGGCCCACCTTTCTCTATATACTGTGCCGCTTATAGTCGCTTGAAATAGAACTATTAGAACCATTTAACATTTCAACTAAATGATTTGTCGTTTGCATCTATGAATCCTGTTTATCGCTTAGTTTAACTTCACAACTGCTTCTTGTCACTACAAAATAGAAGAAGCAATGTGACCATCCTCAAAGTCAATAAACATGTATACTACTGTGCCAACCGCTCTTCTAATGTATGCACAAATCAGCTGATCGTCATATCGGTGCATAGCTGATGAGTGCCTCAAACACTCATATTATACTCGCATTTCATTCCATTTTCCCTGCTTATTTTAGAGTACTCTATAGTTTTTGTGAATTATATCATTTTGATAGTTCTCAGAATGAGCATCACGTAAGATAAAGCATGTTTTATTTTTGAGCAATGAATTAGTGCATAGTACTACATGCAAGAGTAGCTTTAGAAACACAAGAGATGCTTGATGTTATGATGTTTCATATTGAACGTGGTCAACAATTGCAAAGTCAACAGGCTCCCAAACGGGCCGTGACGCCCACTGCCGCGACTGCCGCCTACCGCCGCCGCGCGACCGGCCCACCGCCGCGACGCCCCCAGATCCCGCCACCCTACTACTCAAAGCACCAATGATCTCAGCATATATGCCGCATTCAACTGTGCACTAATCCATATGCGCAGCTAACACTATGGAAGGTCTTGATCTAATCCTTCATTGCTCCAGATATTTTCCAGATTAGTGAGAAATGATGTCATTTACTAATAAATACTTTCTTTTCATTCATGATGTTCAGATCTATTCAGGCTAGATTGAACCCACATATGTTCATGGATTGTGCTTCTGAGTCCCCATACTGCTGGCTCCCCCAATATGCCAACCATTCATGCCTCATGTACTCCAACCCACGCTGATGTCCCGCCAACACAAGTATACAATTTACACCGGAGATCCCAGATTCTGAGATGAGGCATTCAGTGATCCAGAGCACTCGCTGATCTGCAATGAGATATTCAACCCAAGGCAGGAACACCAGTTTGCATTACTGAATGCACTCTTTAATACTCAGCTTTTGATATAGAGATGAAAACTCATTCTATTCTGAGAGTTTTTACATATACCCTATATTTATGCCTATGCTATCACTTCACTTATTGTATTGTAAATATACTTCTAATAATAACATATTTAGAAGATTAATCCAATGAATTGATGGGGAGATATAACCCTAGGCTCAAAACCACACTTTAATCAATCAATAGTTTAGTAATCTTTACATATTTGAATTCCCCTCCTAGAGTCATCTTCAGATATCTAAAAGTGTGAACTTTGTAGTCAATACACTGGTCTCTTGTGGATCACATTCACTGTCCTCCACAAACCCACACCACCTGCACCACAACCCAGCCACGCTGTGCCACCCCACACAACCCGCCTCCCACCGGCCTCCCCCACCCACCCACTCTGTGCCCAGACTCACACAGCATAAACTCACACAGACACAACCTAAACTCCTCTCACTTCTTGCCTACCTCCTGAAGGCGCCGTAATTTGGTTTGTTGGCTCGTGTTATCAAGAAGATAGGTTTCAAGAAGTACATGACATCGAGATCAAAATAACTAACACTGCTTCGATCCTTGAGCCAAAAACTCGCATGACGCACGGAGAACAGAGAATAATGTGATTAGAACTAATAGTCATGGAAACATCAAGAACAAAACTATGCATTGAATGAACAACTACGAGAGGCCGAATCACTAAGGAATCAAGCACCCGTGCCATTTATACAAATCCAGATGATCCTTCATTATTGCATGAGTTCGTGATTACCACCAACCGTTGTTCGGACACCATCAGACGACCAACTATCCGGCCAAACGACCAATCGAAGTCATCACCACAAGACGACGTCGATTCATTCCATGATCGCCCGCGAACCCACATGGTCGGATCGGTCTCAAACGCGATAATGGAACAATACACGGAGTTATCGAAGAACTGAATACGTTATCTTTCATTTCACCCGATGACGCAAGATCGTTAATAAATGTCATCTGATTCCATTTACCACGGAACGATTTAGAAAATCGACGCCCTTCCCGACCATCGAAAACTGCACAAACCTGGCAAGAACCACACGGACAACTGAAGGAGAAACCCGCAGACATGACGATTTCATACGACCATTATGAAGTGCCCACCACCGACTGCATGGACATTTATCCACACCTCTATAATGTAATGAGAAACGCAACCAGAACAATGATCGATGCTCCAGCCGTGACACCCGATGAAGAAAACCACGCACTGCCTATGAAACTTAAAGACGCGACTCAACACCAACCAGTCTCTGCAGAGCAGCTGCACTTGGGAACATGGTGGCGGAGTATTGAGGGTCTTTGGCTACCTGTGGACCAGGTATAATTGACAGGCGGTTAGATAGCAGGAATTAGCCATAAACTAAACCAACCAACTGAGAGTGCTATGTGAATTCTATGGTGGACCACACAACAGTACTAAATGTCGCCTCAGAAACCCACAAATGGTGCCTCCAAGACGTGTCCGTGCTCTAACTTAATCAATCAATGTTGTTAGCGGACCATATGGGAACAAACATCAATCAATCAGTGACAGGCATGAATAACTTAACTGTAATAGCGTAACAATCAAGGATATGGTGGCTGAACAATCGTAACACGTATCGAACTCAACTAGTGAACCACCCTTCGAGAAAGTTGATTAGAACACAAGTTTTGTGACAGATGTTAACTTCCTATCTTCATGAATGAAACTAAATAAATATGCAGCTAGCTAAACCCAGTTTAAACAACTCAAGGTGCCATCCGGTAGTCTGAGGCACAATGGGCCAAATGAAACTCACCTGACGTAAAGGCACCGGTTCTTTGGCTTGTGTAATCTATGACGTGGAAACGAGCACACAAAGGCCCATGCCAGCGGCAGAATTGAATCACAAATGAACCCCAATGAGAACATTAGAGATCATCATCCTCCATTCTTTTCACTACCTTTCACTGTGTCCCACATGTCTCACCGAGACCCTATTGAAGCAGCGTCAAGATACCTGCTCATCTATATAGCGTCAGTTATAACTGGATACAACACAAATCATGGATGTGTTCAAAAGTCAAAGACATCATCCCATTTGTCGACATTCTAGAGCAGATGCCCAATATGTAATCACGAAAGACATCTATCCCATAAGAGACGATGAATATTTCAAACAAAGGAACTTAATCGAGGAATGCAAAGATCTCAGAGAAGCCGCCACGTGCTTAAGGATCTGAAAAGTAAGCCACCATCCGTACAACTGGAAATGCCATTTCTTTGAGAGCACTACGTGACGGAGCCAAAGACAACCCTATGCCCTCATCCATTTTCTGCCGTCAGGGAGAATCATCTGATTACAAATACTTCACAAATAAGATGACTTTGAAGCATCCTGAGAGGGATAATAGAAGGATCATCCTTGTGCAAAGGTCGATAAGTTTATCTTTCTAGCAGATTTCATTGTTTTAGATATGGAGGAAGGATGGCAACACTGGAGCAATCTTGGGGAAGACTTTTTTTCTAGCAACCGGCAGGCAAATACTGATGTACAGTATAACCGAAACTAAGAGTACAAGAAGAGGAAGCAAAGTCTAAATGTTTGAAGCCGTGAGACACCCAAACAGTAAAGTGATACTTAAGCCATGGCCGAAATGGTTGAGGCTACAGTGTCTAGCCAAAGTGGTCTCACCATCCTTTGGAGACTAGCCGAAAGGAGAATGAGTTTGAGAACCCGAGCGAAGAGGCAGAAGAATATGTCAAATGGATGGACTTTCATATCAATCATTTAACTCTGGGTAAGGAGGAAACTCGTTCATCGATTGGAGCAACCACCAAGAGTAGAACAAACTCTACCTAGCCATTTGAAGTATGTAGAATCACACTACCTCGTGATCATTTCAGCATCTTTGGACTGTATTTCAGAGGAAGAGAAGCATTGGTGGTTCTAGATCACAAACATGCACTCGGATGGTCTCTAAATGATCTCGTGAGGATTCGCCCTTCTATGTACGTACTGGATTAATAGAAGAGGGATACAATTCTGGTATAGAGAGATCTATATGAAGAGAGTAGTCCAGAAAGAAGCGCTAAACAATAGACACTCGTGCAGATTTATCCTACTCGTATAGTAAGGTAAAGGTCAGCCAGAAATGGAAGAAGGAGTGGTTAACGCCAACAGGACTGAAAACAACATCCCACTCGCCATCACATCAGCCACCTGATGAGATCAATGATTTGATCGGAATGAACAAGGCCACCGAAAAGACTACTTTCCTTGCCGCTTTTAGACTGATGCCCGATCGACTAGCTAAAAGCTGCGAATATTATTGCTTCTTTTAGGGATGGATATTCCGGTTACAAACTAAATTGCCATAGCTCCTAAGATCAGAGAAGACAACATTCACTTGTCCTGCGTACATTCGCAGATTCCCGCGGATGCCCTTTGGACTCAAAACGTACTTTTCAAATATGTATGATGGCCATATTCTCCGACATGGTGAGGAAAAGACAATCAAATCTTCATGACGATTTCGCAATGTGGGAATTCATTTGATAAATCAAAGGAGAACTGAGAAAAATGTGACTGCAAGATGAAGAGACCAAACTTAGTACCTAATCAAAGTTACCATGGTACAAGAGTGGTATTGTCCTCGACACTGGACCCCATAAAGAGACAGAGGTAGATAGCTAAGATCGGGCTAAATCGGTAGTTACCTCCACCGCCAAGAAAGGGATTCAAGTTTTCAGGCCACTACCGACCAGCGCTCATCAAGGATTTTTCACGACAGAAATCATTGTTTAATCCATTAGTCCATGGATCCCATTTGAATTTGATTCACAAATGTCACGCATTCCTCGCACAGCGACGTTGTCACCCATTGTTGTGGCACCGCATTGGTCTTTTCCGCTGAACTCATGTGTGACGCCAATGACTTCGCGATTGGGGCGCTCGGGCGGAACGAGAGAAAATCTTTCTTCGTAATCTATTATGATAGCAGAACTAAATACTTCAATGAATTCATGCCACCACAGAGGTTAACCGCCATCGTATTCGCTTTGACAAGTTCACCATATTTGATTGGCAATATCGAGGCACACCGATCATTCACAGATTACATTTAATAATATATGAAATCTCATTAACTATGGTCCCCGAGAGCAAAGTATGAATCGATGTGGGAAATTAAAGACAAGAAAGGCACCGAGAACCCAGTGGCGCACCATCTTTCACGATCGAAAGGCCGCAGATGATGTCCCATTGAATGACGCATCACACGAAATCTGAAGCATTATGGAAAAGAGGCGCCCATGGTTCGCGGGATTATGAATTATCGGTAGCTAAAGTAGTCCCCTCCCGGAATTTAACCACGCCATAGTTATGTTTTTCGCACAATTCAAACACTACCAATATATCGCACCTTATATATTCACCACAACAAGGAGATGTTCAAGACGAAATGCAGAGCATTCTAAACCATCACACACCCACCGCAGGGTGGACACTTTAAATACGAACGCGAGTCTAAGGTGCGTCTTAATCGTTTGATCGCCTTCCTTGTTGAAGATTCATCAACGTCACAGATAAATGTCAACTAATGGGGAACATCTCTAGAAAGGATCGTCAACCGGCATCCCATTCGATATAATGTCGATCTATGGGATAGATCATGGACCTTTCCCGCATCATACAAAGAACTTGTACATCTTGCTGGCGTGACTATATCTCAAGTGGTAGAAGCATTCCTACACGACCAATGATGCCACAACAGGGCTCAATCTACAATATATTCTCATCACGGAACTCCTCGATGATCGAAGGATAATGGCACCATTTCCAATAAGGTAATTGATAAGGTTTATAAAGATAAATATTATTCAGATATCATCAGATAACACCATACTCAACGGATACAGAGTATCAAATCGAAATCAAATACATTCTCGAAGACGCTAACGACTCCGTGAAGGATTGGTCTAAAAGATGGATCATGCACTCCGCATACCAGACAACATTTAAACCCGGGAGATACCACCGTCAGACCGTTATGGTAAAGCTGTCATCTTCCAAAGTGAATCGACATCAACGAATGGCCACCACGCTAAACATGGATAGTACATCATCGGGCGAGAACGATCGTCTAACCCAACTGGATGAACTGAACTATTTATGAGGTAACCGCCAAGATTTATAAGGAAAATACCAAACCGCACGACAAACACATCACCAGAAGGAGTTCACAAATGACAACAAGTTCTTCTCTATTCACCCACAAAGCTTCAGAAACGTTTCTTTTCTCCCTATGGTCCGCCTTCATGCAGAATCCGTCTTTTCACACGGGGCGTGGTTACACATCCCGAGAAAGGCAAGGCACATTTGACAAATACCACCCAACGATTGAAGCCGACATGGAGGCGAGTTTCCAAGGCATAAGCAAATCACTTTGATAAAGAATGCACAAGATGTCGAAGCTACCATAGAGCTCGGTCTCGAGCACATTGCGACTCAGGGTCGTCGAGCTAATGACATTAAACATAGCGCTTCTTGGGAGGCAACCCAAGTGTTTTTAAACTTTTTTTCAGTTCCAATTTCTACTGTTTATTTTCAGCACATAGGGCTTCAAATGAATTCGTGTTTACTATTTATTAATTTCAGAACCCGCTAATGCCAGAAGATTTGCTCAAGAGGTGCATCGTGAAGCCCATAAAGTCACAAGTACGGCGGGAGAGTTTTCATCAAGAGATCATCAATGTGCCCACCGATTACCATTCGATAGATTCATTGGCCACGTCACGCGACGTATTTCACGCCGCGACGCCAACGGACTCGTCGCCACGCGAGACGCACCTCCCACGCACGCCAAACAACATTCTGCCACGCGACACAGGATTTCAAGCACGCCGACGCGACTTTACCGCCGACCATTTTTTGTGTCACACGTCGACGTGATTTCACGCCGCTACGACGCCATTTACATGTCTCACGTCGCGACAAGATTCCAACGCTTCGACGTGGATTAAACGACCACACGCCGCTGACGTTGAGTTGAACACGCGACGCGGATCTCGCCAGACGCCACGCGACGCCGGCTTCGATCAGATACTAACGATCCATTTTGGCCCTTCGACCAGTACGACCTTCCGGCGACCAAACCTCGCACTCGCACCATCCGCGCTATACCCAATGAGAGCCCTTTCGCCTCTCACTGAGACCTCTGACTCAAGCCATCACCAATAGTGGTACTTCTGAGCCAACTTCACCACATATTGGGTTTACAGGCATTTACCACCAGAATTAATTCCCAGTTTCTGGGCATGTGAGAGTCTATGGCTTCTTTGCTTTTTTTGCTTTTTTTTTTGTTTTTCAGGTGGCTCCAGAGGGTCTCGTGAGGTACTATTTCGGTCAGCTAGGTTAATGAGTCCTGAGTCCTACGAGGATTTTTGAGCCACAGGTAGTTATTTAGCCCGACATTTTGTAAACATTAGTGCTCGTGGCTTTTGGTCTAGGCCGCAGGATCTTTAGTTAGTTTTTGTCTACACTCATCGGCGTCGCAAGAGGTAAAATCGCCGCTGCCGAGCCTTATTCGAGGACCCGACCACATTCGATACCATGTTTGTAACAAGAGGTGTTGGTCGATCGTTTGGCACCATTTACAAACCGCGTCATTAAGAGATGGTTTCAACTTCCAACTGATGATTCCAAGAATATCGTGAGTTATGATGGCGCAATGAAGCAACTCAACTTCATCCGCCATTACGAGTAATGAGTCACAACCAGCTCCCGCGTTTCGCTAAGAGTCAGCGGCATTAATCACTTAATAGATCAAGAGTTACTACGCCAGAGTATGTCCTTCCGAGTCGCTCGACCGGGCCCTGGTTGACTCGACTACCCCAGATTATACGCAGACGACCAACGGTCGGGTGAGGAAAATCAATAGCGCACATGTTATTAATTTCGGCGCCAAGACGGCCTTCATTCTGTTGTCCGCATCATCATCACGCGTTCATTCCACGACAACAGACGACCACAATGGCCGTGGTCAACTATGCCATCTTACAGTATACCCTTTGATGTCGGGGCGTTATCGAGGACGCAACCATAACCGGATGCAAAGATTAACCGACACCTTCCCGATCTTTGGCCTGCAAACAAGCCCGGTGCCTTTGACCACACCGATACTTAGCTTCACCCAATCAAAGCCATATCGGTCAAGCGAGACACACCGTGTCCCAGAACCCCGAGGGCTTACGATTCTGGTCATGAGCCCTGACGAGGACGAGTCTATGAGCACTGCCGCTGAGCCCGGCCATCCCATGGAGACATTGGCCGCCTCGTCCCACGACTCCACATCATCTAAGAATGAGATGTGCATAAATCCTCTGCAAATTCTTAGACTGATATCCCGCCTCACCGAGCGCTGACGACTCCGATGGAGACCTGTGAGCACCGCCCCGTCACACAGACATGGAGCCTCCGCAAGATATGCATGCACGCCAACCAGCTACCATTTCATAGAAGAAGAATAGTCAGGTGCCCAGACGTCACTGTTTTTCATTTCCGATCACCACCAATTTCATAGAAGGATCACCGTGAGTCCCTTTCACCTCATTATATTACTGCCAGGAGGACACCGCCATTCATTTGGGGCCAGGTGATCGTGTTTTATTTTTTGTTTAGCTAAGGTTTTGCTTTTAGTGTTTTATAAAGGCTTGTTTTTATAGTGCCATTTTGTTCAAAGATAGTTGTGTTTCTATTTAGTCTGGGTGTTTAATCCAAATGATTCAGTCGGCGTAGTTCGCTGGCGCCAGGCAAACTTATATGTACAATTCGCGGTTTGTTAAAAGTTAAAATTGAGGATCACTTTGGACTGAATTCACGACAATACGAATGTTCAAATGCATACACGTTACGTCTTGTGAATTAGTCATAGATGGAAAGGGTTAGTGAACCAAAGATGGAAAGGTTAGTGAACCAATCCTGATGAGTCAAGACACCGAGTTCTCAAGGAACACATCTCACTCTCCTTTGTAGCCAGCCTTGAGCATCGCGACACACGAGACGACCCTTTGTATTTAGAGCTAACCTTGGGAAACGGAACCATTTAAGTGATGGGACACCCGATAAAGAGGATTGCCATCGGAGCTGAAGCAAAGAAAATACAAAAAACAACAGAAAAGTGAAAGAAAAGACAAATGACAAAAATAGGTTACGCATAAGAATAAGCGAGATCATCAATCGAGAATCCAGGGCACGATCTGAAGAACTGTCGAAGCCCCTATGCAGGCTTGTGTGGAGTCGTGACTTATGCGCGTACGCTGGGCGGAGATGTGGATCATTCACGCGACCAGAATTTCCCGGTTTTGGTTAGTGTTGGAATTCCCGAAGTTTGAGAGGGAATTTAATGCTGGTGCCCTTAACCAGGCGGAGGAGACCACGGCTGGATCCCACTTCTGGCCCTAAGTAAAACTACTTGGCACTAGGGTTTCTTGTTTATTTTAAGTACGTAGGAAGTTTCTAGGTATTTGGTCGTGAATAAATTGGATTAGTTCCTGTCCTTTTCTGGTTGAAGCTATTCCCGAATAGATTTGAGTTGAGGCTTGAAGTTTGGGGTGTCGAACTGAAACGTATCTCCCAGGTCGTTCATTATAAGCCTTAGGGGCTTTGGGAAGAATTTATTGAGTACCATGGGATTTGATGCACTAGTCACTTCACCTATTTGGCTGAGTTTGAAAGTCAGACACTTGTAGCCATCTGTGAACTTCGGCAAAACAACGGCCGGTGAGTCAGGTCGATTGATCTACACTTTTAAATGTGTGCAACACAGTCTATCTGCGTCATTAGTTGTTAGTAGGTCGGATATGTATACAGTTTTAGAGTTCATTCTTGCTTGAGAGTAAGCAAAAGCTAAGATTTGGGGGTGTGATGAGTGCACAAACACTCACTATTATACTTTCGCTGTGAGTCTTCCATTTTCTATTTATTTTAGAGTAATTTTATAGTTTTTGTGACTAGAATGCGATTTGATGTATGCATTGGCGAATCACGGGGGCGTGGGGCGAAGAAGCGGCGGGAGCGATTTTGGAGCAAATGAGACAGCGATGAAGTACGTCGCGTCGCGGCGTCGCCGCACGTGACGTCCCCACATCACGACGTGGGGTCCACAATTGCAAAGTCAA
Source organism: Tetrastigma voinierianum (assembly GCA_016808115.1). Classification (NCBI taxonomy): domain Eukaryota; kingdom Viridiplantae; phylum Streptophyta; class Magnoliopsida; order Vitales; family Vitaceae; genus Tetrastigma; species Tetrastigma voinierianum. Next base: position 204,165 of record JAEQBH010001896.1, on the reverse strand, counting down.
CAAGCTGGCGTCGTGGCGTCTCCACGCGTCGCGACAGCGCCGCGTCGCTGCGTCCCGCGTCGGCCGTCGGCTGAATCTGCACCACATCATTTAAATCAGGCGGTTCGAGGAAAGAGTGAAACGAGCGTACGAGACGAGAGCCTGTGATTCGAAGCGAGTGAGCCACAGGACTTCGAGGAAGTGCGGGATTTGGTTGCCTTTCATTGTTTGGATATTTTGGATAGGAGAATGATGTTTTTACTCATGAAAGCATTTTCTTCTATTTTCATTCATGATGTTAAATCTATTTCTAGGGTTATATTGAACCTTGTCATATGTTCATGGATTAAGTTTGAAACTTTTATATTATTCAATTATTTCTCAATATGTTGTAACTTTATTCTATGCCTATATAGTTTAATTCATTATGTTGATGTCGGCGACGTGGCATAATTACCGCTGGAGATCAGAGATTCGAGATATGAAGTGTGAGGGGATCTGGGTAGAAGTAGACTTGATTGATTCGGTAAATAGAGATAATTGTAGAGACACGAAGGTGTGATTGGGTTAGGACATTAATGCATTTCGAATCTTACAGTCGAGATAGAGATACCTGGGTTAATTACAGATGGCGGATATACCTCGAGAGAGGACTGCTTGTAGAAAAGATCACCTCGCCATTCTGACATATTGTAAATATGCGGAATAATAACATATTTAGAATTAATCCATTCTGAGCATGGCGAGGGGAGATATAATATTTGGAAACTAAAACAATACTTTAATTGAATCAATAGTTTAGGTAATCTTTACATGTTGAATTCCCTCTAGAGTCATCTTTCGGATATTATCTAAAGAAAAATTCTTTGTAGTATTACTGTCCTTGTGGATCGATACTCTGTACCAACGTACACTATACTACTTAGGCAAACTGTGCACTTAGCGTATAGGCGTATATTTATCTGTAGCGTTTTCCACTTTGTCGATAGCTTCTCACGTCGACGGTCACGTAGTTTCATGTCGAACCAAATGGATGACTAATGCATCAAGCGATCAGCGGGTTTATATCGACTGGTGAACGTTGATAGTTCTCCGTAGTTCATCAACGAGAAAAGCTTTATAGTTTTCATTTCTCGACCTACTCCGCATTTCTTACTATAGATATTTATATTTACGCTGCAAGACTTTGATTTTTGGACTTTACAACTCATATTCTATGCGGCTTAGGTTTCATTTTGCTTTTTTCTCTTTACAAGGCTGATTTTTTTTCATCTTTGGTAAGTTTTCTCCCTTTCTTCTTGTTCTATTCCTCTCATTCTCTATTTGGGTATGTCTTGTTGGTATTTTCATTAATGGTTATTTTAGTTAAGCGATTAGGGTCCATTTGGGACCTAACCAAGGATTTGAAATTGTTAGAAATTGCTAAAGAATGGAGTTTGGCTCACAGTTCAAACTATTTTGGTTATGATTTGGTAGAAATTAGAAGCGATTTCTAGGTCAGTTTAGTTAGCTTGAGTTGGTCGTTTGGGACTAACCTAAGGATTTGGGAAATTGCTAGAAATTGCTGGGAATCGGTTTTGACTCTATTCAAGCATGTTTTGATTAGGATTTGGTAGAAGTGGGGCAATTTCTTGTAATTTTAGTTCAAAGCAGGTTACAAGTCTATTTGGGACCTAACCTAAGGATTTGGGAAATTGCTAGAAAATTCTAAGAATCAGTTTTTGCTCCAAACAAATGATTTAATCAATTGGAAAAGAAGTGATATTATAGGAGAAATTTCCACTGACAGATGTTATATCTTATCACGACAAGAAATATTGTTGGCCAGAGATAATGAATTTATTCATAGTAGGATATAGATGATAAATGATGTAATACTAGTAAGCACATAAATATAAGTTATTTGATATATTATTCATAATTTATTCCATGTTATTTATATAACTTATTTATATTTCATTTATAAATTACTTTATTATATAAGAAATGTCTCATCGAAGGAAGAATATGAATAATGTCTACAGAGGATGACTGAATGATAAACAGAGCATGCGATTACAACAACACGAGCCACTTCTGCGGATTACGAGTGATTTTGGTCCTTTAGATCACTGGTCGGCCCAGTATGTTTAAAATAATTATGCTTAGCTTCTTGATGTGTGTTGTGTTTACATATGTTTAATTTCTCAAATAATGAAAATCCATTTAATTTATATAAGAAGAATAGGGAATTATGTTTCTTATAATTTCATTATTACTTTTAGAAGGTTCCTCGAGAGAAAAAGAGGACATTTTTACGATGACGTGTAACTGGATTTGCCAACGAAACGAGAAAAAATCAGCACATTTTGATACAAAAGGCGTTTTTAACATCGCGAAGCAACAACGAAAGACTTTCTAGTTATGGGGACATTGTGATGCGATCTCGACACAATGTACCTGTCTGATCCAATTGACATCACGTTAGTAAGATGTAAAGGAAAAGCTTTGGGCCTTAATATTGGTATGTAGTACTATTCATGTCCCAAGTATGTGTTATTGTTTGAAAATGAAACCTCTTAATTATACTATGACTTTTCATGAAATATAGGAGAAATATGAAGTGTGAAGTATCTTGAGAGCTACATTATTTCACATTGTGGAAATGCGATTTCAAATGTTATAGAAATAAGATGAAGGCAGTAATCTCAACCCATATAATACAGGATAAGAAGAGATATCCCATGAAAATCTTCACACTTATGAGATGATGAATGGAGGTGGCTCATTAACTTTTGTAGTTGAGAAAAGATAAACATAATGATATTTTTTCATATAGTGTATATTTTCATACTCATCTTCAAATAAAATCATATTTATTAGTTATATATAATTTAATACTTCATTTTATTAACTTTTATTATGTTTCTGAGTAAATTTATATAGAACATTATACTATTTTTAATTGATATAGGATATCTCGAAAGAAAAAAACAAAGCTAATAGGGCAAAGCAAGTCATAAAGCGCTACATCGGGATCAAAAGACATTATAAATCTGACATGAATAGGTAGAAAATTTATTATTAACTTAAGATTTTCTTGCACATAAATAGTTCATAAAAAATAACTTAATTGTTTTACTTGTAAGAATAGGCACAAGAAGTCGATCGAACGAGCACAATAGAGTTGAGATGTTTGTCTTAACACATACAAAAAAAGATGGGGCATGTTGTGGTGATTCTTACAAGCATATCATAGTAATGAAATATCTAAATTTATATACTTGATTTAATCATAACTATCTTAAATTATTTGTAGCACAAATTACAACAATTATTTTGTTTTTGTGATATGGGGACGAATTTGATAGTTACTATCGACACGAAGAGATGTCTTCTTCTTCTCTTGTTGCTTCTATTGCTTCTGCATCATCTGTAGCATCTACATGCATGGGATGACATATATGCCAGTGATGGGTCGAGAGAAGGCATGGACGTGTTTGAGGCTATGGATTTGGTATTACTCTTACCTTGGTCTTTGGTAGCGGTAGTGCGGGGCGATCGAGCTCTACTTTGTCGGTCTGACTTGAAAATGCCCGAGATCTAAGAGTTCCCGACAGTTTACAACATCGAATTTAAACGTATGAAAGAGTTGACCGATATGTCAAGGAAGACCTGAAGAAGATGAAGAGTTTGATGGAAAAATTGTAAACGAAGTGCGAAAACACAAACTTGAAACGAGATGATGCAAATGATGTGAGACCCGGAAAGAATGTCGGATTTCCCCAAGGAAGGATAAAATGATAAATTCGGTCAAAATCCGAAAAATTTTCTAGATCTCGGATGATGTGGCAAGCAGACGACATAGATTGGAATCGTCTCGCGAAATCTAGCTACCGTCAGATTTCGTCGAATTAGAGGCGGTGAATTTCACGTTTTGAGCAGAAGATGTAGGACACTTGTCACGTTTTGTGTGGCGAGGGTCTTACGTGTCGAGCTATGGGAGGAGATCAAACTTGAGCTCGAGTGGGGGCTCACTTGGACTTTGGCATCATGCCGTACGATAAATCTCTGAGGAGTAGATGGATAAGGATAAAGAGGTGTAATCACATGTCGATGAGAAATGGACATGTGGCATAGAGAGGGACTTGTCTCTTGATGATAACCTTGACCCAAATCAGTTTGGGAGGGGAAAGAGAGAGGAGACCAACGAGAAAAGGAGAGTGAGGAAGAGAGGGTTTTAGAGAGAGGCTCGCACCTGCAAAAATTCCGGCCGATCGGGCCGTTGGCTTAGTGAGAGCGGGGTAAGGATTCTTTCACACGGCAAGGACTACACGTGGGTTCAGTTTTGAAGTTTAAACCAAACTCAGGAAAAGGTAGGGGTTTTTCTCTTACTTTTTATTGTAAGGGTTATGTAATGGATAGAGGGATTTGTTGAGGCTGGATGAGTCGTGGTTTCGAGTTCAGCTTTGGGCCAAGTTAAGAAAATCCACTAGAGATGTTTTGAATGATTACACGAGACCCATTTTGGGTATTTACTTTAATTGCGTGGTGTTATGTGTGCCATGAGAAAATAACATGTGGTGTGAAGTATTGGAGTTGTTCAAAAGAAGGCAGCCGGATTATTATAGCCCGAAGTATGTGAGCTAAGTTTATGTTATTATAAAGCTGAATAACTGCGATCTGGTTAATTTGTTAATATATGCATGGTGTGCATGTGCTGGATGTTTGTGTGCCATTGCATTGCGTAGGTGGGGAAGTAACCCAGTGGGAAAATTCCACTCTTTGGGAACTTTTGCTCACCGTCGTGGGAAGCTATTTTTTTAGATGCCCAGAAGGCGGCAGGGATGGGGCCTTGACGGGGTTTTAGAGGCGAAGCTTGAGATGGCCTTATCTTGTATTTTGTTTTTGTAAAATTCTGGGCAAGAGACCCGTTTTGTATAAATTGTAATTAAATACAATTGTAAAAAATCATTTTTGTATAAAATCTACATTTTATGATGGGATGTGTAAGGCCAGTGGCGTTTGCACGTGTACGTGCTTTTCATGACACATGAGACATGTAAATTCAGCGGGTTGACCAGTTGGTCAACGGACACTACGGGATTGGGCGTCACAAATGATCTGACAATTTCAACAAAAACTGATAAATAAACTTACATTATCTACATTTTATATGATGCATTCTCCTTATTTTTTTGGAGTTTTTATATGACTAATATGTGATAGTTAGTTAGTTGACTTATTACATTATATGATAGAATGTAAAACCTAATTTGTATATCTTTTCGTATTTTTGTCATATTATGTTGGTTTTTAACTGGCTTTTTAGTTGAGATAATTTATTACATGATATATTGTACTATTTATATTTTAGGAATTTGAGGTGTTGAGTTGCTTTATTGCATACACAGGTTTAAAAGATTAATTGTTTATTACAGGTTTGGAAAATGAGAATATATAAAAAACTAATCATTTAAATTTAATAATTTTTAGTCACAGTCTAGCAAAAATCCGTGACTATATGGTCCATTTTTTGTCACGGTCATAGCAAAAATTGTGACAAAAAAGCAAGGAAGGTTAACTCAAAAGGGGACATTTTTAGTCGCAGCCAACATGAAAACGAGCTAAAAGTGCCCATTTTAGCCATGATTTTCATGTTGGCTGTGACTAAATGTCAACATTTTTAGTCACGACCCGGCATGGCGTATTAAAGGGGCACTTTTATCCATAAATTTATCTTGAACATAATAAAGATTCTTTGGTAACATTCTTGCTTTTGATCATTTTCTATGATCGTGACAAAAAATGAACCTCTCATTCATGGTCTAATAGGCAAGTGAGCTAAAACCAACTTTGCTATGCCCCTACGTATGACGCTAGGTCACAGTTTCATAAAATCGTGACAATAAGTTAATAAGTTTTACTCACGGAGTTTATTGATTTGGTGATGGTTGGTGACCATGACCTAAAGTCCTATTTCTTGTAGTGAATGCACGTTATTTAGCTTGGTTTGCAAAGAGGTTGATGGCAGAGTGTAACCATGTTTTACGAATTGAGTGTGGACTCTCTTTTGATGAGATTAGGAGGCAAAATTTTTGGGTCGTATTCCATTATTTCTATTAAGTGACGTGTTTTTTGGTCAAGACGAAGAAACTTCGAAGAATCATGGATGAATCCTCACTGACTTCAACTTAATTTGCTAAGTCGTGACACTTCCGGGCTTGTTAGCCGTGGAAGTAGTGTATAGAAGAAGCAATTTTTTTGTGACTACTTGTAAAACCCCAAAAAATTCTAAATTTACGAAAGAAAAAAAATGTCGTAATTTCGATTGAGTCGAAATTTTTTCTAGATTTGGATGACAAAAGCTTGAACTTCAGATTGAATCTGTCTCGCGAAATCTAGCTGTATCAATTTTGTCGAATTAAAGATAATCAAAAATTTCATATTTTTAGAATACCAAGAGAATGGTCTTGGACCGCAGCGCATTTGAGTGGCTTAAGATGAGACAACGTGTTAAATTAGGCTAGTCAAACATGAAGGAGCTCAAGTGTGGGCCATAAGACACACATGGCACTTATATGAGTAGATGAAAATCCATGGTAGATGGATAAGGCGATAAAAGAAATCTAAGGGCCCAGTGAGTGGACATGTGGCAAGTGAGGACATCCCCACTTGACCCCTATCTTCTCAGCTACGATTTGGGAGGGAAAAAGAGAAGAAAGAAAGAAAGAAGAGCTTAGAGAGAAGAAGCTCACTTCTCTCTAGATTTTCCAACGATCGGTCAGTCGAATACTAGTGAGGCCGAAGCGAAGTTGATCCCCAACGTAAAGCTACGCTGGCTAGATGCCGTGTGTGGAGTTTGACAAACTCTACGAGAGGTAGGGTTTTCTCCTACTTGTTTTGTTCATGGCTAAGAGTCTTTGTTTGAATGGATAGGGATGTTACGGGAGGCGCTGTGATGGTATTGCTAAGTGGGTTCCCGAATTGGGGTGAGTGAGAGAGAATCCACTGAAGTGGTCGTTGGACAGTTTTGAGACCTAAGGACATCTTGTTCACGTGACCTTGTATTAATACGATTTGTGTGTTTATTGATTGAGGCCAATTTCCTAAATTACGATTCTTATAAGTATTGCTATTTTATTATTGCTATGAATGAATAACATATTGTTGTATGTGAATTTTGTTAATATATGCACGCTTAATATATTAACATGAATTATTATGAAATGGCATATTGCATTTCATATGCCTTCAGGCACTAGTGATAAGATGTGAGTGCATGACATGTTTTGGTTATTTCACAATTGGTTATCGAGAAGGATGTCTAGCGGTGGCATCGAGGGTTGTCAAAGAAAATTATATCGGAAAGTTGTCAGAAGAATTTTTTGGAAGGTGACATTTCACGTAGGATGTCGATGGATTGTTTCGGAGATGTCCACGATGATTCCTGGTGCATCCAACGTATTTATTCGGAGGTTGTCGATAGAATTTTATCAAAAGTGTAGTAATGTGTTTTCAAGAACAAAGCCACTGTTTAGAAACAGTGTTTTTCTACTCACACTTGGCAGGCGTACGTGAAGTCAGTGAGGGCTCGAGATATGGGAAGGGGTGAGTCACATTCTCATCCATAACATGTAAACATTTGAGTATGGACTTGTATGTTTTACTTGAATGTTTGGTTTTCCATTGCATGAGCGCTTAGGTGGGGAGTAACCTATGTAGGAAAATTCAACTACTGAGCATTGCCACCCGAAACAGTGCAGGATCCCCCTTTCCATGTATGGGAAGCGATTCGGGAAGATGACGCTCAGAAATGGCTTTGAGAAGAAAGTAGACATGTATGGCTTTGATTATATGTTTTTGTAAAACATGTTTGTATAAAGTACAGTTAACTCTTGAAACTATTGTAATATAGTTGGTTATATTTTGGTGGTAATGTGGATGTATGGAGCTAAGCGTGTGTTTTACTCATGTTTGAGTCACGGAGTAGAGACACTCATTTTTGTCGCTTTGGGACGAGATGGCCTCTGAAGTATTGCGGTTGTGGTTGTCCTTGGACCACGAGGACAGGCGTCACAATACTCTGAAAGTCGTGGCATGTAAGGAGAATGTTGGAGTTACATGGTAAACCTGCCTACTTGAAGAAGAAACATGATGGCAAGGCAATGGTAGGTTTGCAAGTGATGTTTCCTCACAGCGGTCGGTATGAAGCATGTGCGATCCTTCTCTAAGGACCGGCAGTGGCAGTCTGTCAGGAAACTCTCTGATCCTCCACCAAACTCTCTTCTAATCCTACTCCGTCTTGTTCTTTTGCCTTGATAAGTGGCTTGGGTCCTTTCTTACCTCTTCTTCTAATTCTATCGCTTGTGTAGTAGACTCCGGTGTGACTAATCACATCACGTATTGTTCTATTGACTATTTTCTAAATATATTCATTATGTAGGGAATAGGAAAATTCGCATTATTGATGGCACTTTTCAACTGACAGTAAATGGTGGAGCTTGTTGAGTTTGCAACCATTACTTTAGAAAATGTGCTTCATGTGCCTAAGATTTCATGTAATCTTTTGTCTATCAGTCCTATTACTAAAGATCTCTATTGTCGTGCTTATTTTTCATCTTCTGATTGTCAATTTCAGGATCTGAACTTGAGGAGGATGATTGGCAATGCTAAGGAGCATGGTGGCCTGTACTACTTTGAAGATAGACAAAGTTTAAGTACCATTGTTGGTTTTTTTTTTTTTTTTTGGTTTCCATTCCAATTGTCAGGATATCATGTTATCACATTTTGGTTAGTCGTCCCGAGTTTTCATTATTTGAAAATTGTTCCCGACATTTTACGTGAAAGTTCTCACTAGACTTAGCAACCTAACGAGGAAATTAATTAGTTTTCTCAGACTTTTACGCACAATAATAATAAATCTTCAATTTAATGCATGTAATAAAAAGATAGGGATAAAGAAAAAGCCAGGATTTATAGTGGTTCGTCACACTCTTGCCTACGTCCACTTCTCCTCAACCTTCAATCGATGAATGTTCCATTAGTGGCAATCTCTAACCCGAGCTTCTTCTTTTACACTTGGATTATGGCTCCAATGGCTCTTCACAAATTCTTCAAGTTATACACACATGGTTTCTCGCTAAGTACAAGGGACACTCTCAAGCTCTCCAAGATCTTTTTCAAATACAACTCAGCTTGGATGAACAGTATTGCATAAATATGCAAATGTAATGAATGCACTCACAATCTTGGTTTGAGAAATGATTCACAAGGGAAATGATGGTTGAGAGGATATTCAACTAGTGTCTTGTTTCTTAAGTGATCCCCCACACTATATTTATATAGTGGGATCTTGATTAGCTTTTAAGCTGCTGGTCAACCGATTACTACACACTAGTCGTTTATAGCCATTGAAATGTAACCGTTGGGGAGCCGTCTGACTGATTAAATAAACTTTCGATCGGCCGTTTCTATGGAGTCGGTCGGCTGGATTTTATTCTACGAAAATGGATGAAGCTCTTGTATCCAGCCGGTCGACAAATGATCAACTGGCCGTCCGATAGTTTCAGGTCTACAAAAAATAGATTGCTACTACATCCAAATGGTCGAAAAATCGGTTGGCCAGTTCTAATGTCATTGGTTCCATAGTCCACACCCAGCCGGTCGACCAGGTTGATCTTGAGCAGGTTTTACCTTTTAGATGTTTCAAATTTAATTCTTTTTTATTTCTAAACCTTAGATAAACATTGATTATTTTAGGATTATAAAATCTAGGTTTATGCTTAAACTCAAGTTTTCAAAAGATGTGGAGTTTGGTTTTGGCCAGAGTTTATGAGTGGATCATGTGTATTGATATCTGGTATGCGATACATTTACATAGATTCATAAAAATTTATCTAAAATCTCCACTTGATGCTTGACTTGGAATCCCAGGTTTTCTTCTTAGAAAACGATTCTTGATTCAAATCTTGGATAAATGATGTAATATTTAAGTTCATACTTATCTGCAATTTGTTATTTATCTCAAGTAAACCATTAGTAACTTAATACCTTGATTTATTATCCTCAAACAATTCAAGGTACATCAGGTCCTTAAATCTCCCACTTTTGATAATGACAAACCTAGGTTATTTAGGAGAGTAATGCTCCCCTCGGCCAAATATATCAATAATCGAAGAATACTCTTGACATGCATTATGAATTATGATAAAATAACATCATTTAAGACACTCGATGAAATCAAAGCTTGTGTATACTATATATATTGACCAACTCTCAAGATTTGACCATACAATAGGTTTGTAAGTGTAAATACATGTAAAGTATATCACCCTAGAGTATACTATCCTCTAAATACAAAGTATGCTATACTCCTAAATAAAGTTCTCCTTTTTATTGACAGCCAAAAGAATGTCAAGAAGGTGCACGAATGAAAAAAAATTCTTGAGGCCTAAGGTCTTTGGAGGAGGAAAAGCCGCGCCTATAGTCCATCATCTCTCATTGAGAATCCATAATCTAAGTGAAGCATGCATCCTGTCGAACCAACCGGGTCTTAAAATTGTTTAAACTTGTCTCGAGAGACATAAACCGACGGTCATGGATGGCCATCATCTCAGCGTGATGGTGATGAAGGGAACTCATATGAGTGTTGTGCCTATCCGAGCTCTCATCAAATGATCCACGCAAGTTAGCAATATCATCTCTCATGTCATGAATGCCCATGCACAAAGCATGAAACTCGGCCTGAAGCTCATGTAGAGAAGGCTTCTCAAGAGGGGTAGTGTATGATAAGGATCGAGGAATGGTGAATAGTGTCGAGGCTGCTCAAAATGTGGCGGTTGAGTGTGTGAGGACATTGGTGGTGGCTCTAACGAATGAGCAGTAGAAAAGTGTGGCTCACCATAGGTAGGTGGGTACTCGGTCTAGAGAGAAGGGATATGAATATCATCTTCCATTTGGTCAGGAGGATCAACTTTGGCCTCCATACCTCACCAATATCGTCTCTTGCCGAATTTGGAGTCGAAGGTGGTGCCTCGGGAATAGGAATCCTCATACTTCAGAGTGGAATCGGTGAAGATGTAAGTAATGTCTTGGTTCTGTTGGTCGATCCTAATAATTAGTTCGGTCTAGACCATGAAAATAGAAGAGTCGGGTGAACAGGCGACCATACGGAAGTACACGGCTTGCCACACTATGACTAGATATCATGTGCATGATCATGAGATGGCTAAAGTCTACTGAGCGCCTAACTAGAATAGAATCTAGAAGGAAGGCATCAAGGTAAGAAACCTCGCTCCAGTGATCATCGATGCGGAGTATACGTGGCTTCTGATACGATAAGGAGGTGCCTCATGGGTAGGCTGCGGCTTGTGAGCCTGTGACTCATGCCGCAGTGTAAGACCCGGTAAGGCGGCAGTATTCTTTGCGTAGCGGGATCAAAGCCGTCAGTAGAGGACGAGTCTTAGGCTGAGACGTCTCGATGCAGGGATAGATAAGAGATGGAAGAGCTCACGGCATCAATGTCTCTGACTACGACTCCCCGCGGCGACACTAGAGATGCGCGGACCGAGGAAATGTGTGCGGGAAGAACTTGCACAGACAGTGTAAGGGTGGGTGTTTCGTGGAGAGTGACCAGTGGGGAACCACCCCAAGTCGGAGAATGGGGCCTCGAGGCTGGATCCTCTGTTGAGGAGAAGTCGATGTCCCAGACCCATGTGACCTTCTTGACGGAAGTAGAGGCAGTGCACTCATGATGAATGAGCAGTCCAGAAAGGACTAAATGTCTTCCTTGCCCTTTATCCTGCATGTTGAAGTGAGGTCTCGATCTCTCACGGTATTATGGGACGTTTGTCCCGGGCTCGTGCAAATGCAGACTCATGTCTGGGTGCCATAGCGAGAATAATCTGAAGTGGAAAACACAAGGCAAGAATGTTATGAGAAACACTAGAGGAGGACCTGTAAAGAAAATTGAACTTTAGACGTAGACTGCAGACATTCTGATAGAGGCGGTGCATGCACTTTAATTCCTGAGACATTTCTGGCCCAAGCGTCCATTCCCATAAATGGAATTTCGAAACATGACTAGTGGATACCATAACAAGCTTATTATATCTTGTTGAAGCAGTATGTGAACTTACGAAACTACCCGTTAATTTAGTGAGCGAATTCGTACTAGACCATAATAGAATAAAATATACGATACCACGACAAGGCCGAACATTATCTAGCGAACCCATACTCAATCTAACGCAAACAAAGTGGTTGAAACCCAATTTTCAATAAATCAAATAGACAAGCAATGTGTCCCGAGGAAAATAAGGGGAAAAATACGGAAAACAACATACGAGGATTCAGGGTTATGGAAAAAATGAGGCTTGTTTCACGGTGAACCAGCAGTTTGGTCCCGTGATGAACCTAATGGATTCGTTCAGGGAAACCGAGAAAAGCAGGAAACCACTGAACAAGACATCCCGAGTGCGGGTTGGTCCCGGTTTATAAGGAAAACTGCATTAGACTTTTCCTTAACAGGAGAGGAGGAAGGAAGGAGAAATCAGAAAGAAAATAAACTAGTATAGAAAAACACATCTATTCAAACCAAAAGCGATTGGAATGAAGGGTAAGAGGAACGGAAAGAAAACATACCAAAATGGAGAAAAAATCGATTTATGTGGTAAGGAAATGGCGGATCGAACACAGCCTAGGAGTGAAGATCGAAGGGACACCGGCACGGTTTAGGGTTTGCGGAGAAATGGGGGTTTTGGGAGGGGGAAGGGTGATCGAGGAATGGGAGGCGCAAAATGGGGTTTAAAGCCTGTCTGGCTGGTTTCTTGGTCGTCAGTTTCAAGCGGTCAGGTTAAACCAGGTCACCTTGTTTGTGAGCCGTCGGCCGTTTAATTCGACGTTTATGGAGTTTATGAATTTCAAATAATATTGAAGCTCCCTTAGATATTCATTAGTCTCCCTATAAATTTATGTGGTTTAACCCAAAATTATAAGATGATTACTCTAATTGCATTCGAAAGTTAACAAGTTCCTCGGGTCTGAGGTTTTGTTAAAAATCTATTGAGTCAGTCTTGGTTCTACCTGAATTAAAGAGTAATGTCCCCTTTTTGTGCATGATCTCAAAGTAAATGATGTCTAATATGTATATGCATGGTCCTAGAGTGTTGCACGGGGATTCTTTGAAATGCTAATGGAACTTGTGTTATCACATTTTATAGGAACATGAGAAAATGTCAAACCATAGTAACTAAGTGTTTCTTTCATCCAAAGCACTTGTGCACATCCTAATCCAGCAGCTATGTATTCAGCTTTAGCCGTTAACTATGCAACCGAATTTTGTTTCTTGCTATGCCAAGACACAAGTGAGTGACCTGAAGAGTGACATGTTCCACTAGTGCTTTTTTTGTCAATTTTTCAACCACCAAAATCCGCATTCGAATAGCATATCAATTCAAAGTTATCACTCTTTGGATACCAAAGACCAATATCAGTAGTGCCTTTTAAGTACCTACATATTCTTTTAACAGCATTCAAATGAGATTCTTTAGGACATGCTTGAAATCTAGCACATAAGTATACACTATACATGAAATCGGGTCTACTAGCAGTTAAGTATAACAAGGAACCATTCATGTCTCTATATTTTGTTTGGTTAACGGGTTTACCTGTCTCATCCATGTCAAGCTTAATGGATGAGTCCATAGGGTGTGCTTTTTTGCCTCACACCTTCTAAATTGTATTCTTGGAGGAGGTTCTACGTGATTTTATAACACCCCAAAATATACCCTACAGCTTTTCTGACATGTTTAGGTTTAATAAAAGTTAAATATGAATTTTCGGAAATAAACGAAACCCAGAAATTATATTAAGACATATGACAAATTGTAATTTGTCAAAAAGGAGCTTAAAAGTCATAAGTTGATAAATGAGAGGCCAAAGTGAAATAACATAAAGTATAGTGCGATTAATAGAAAGAGGAGGACTAAAAGGCAATTAGAGAGTCTTAACCTAAAAAATGGAGCTGAGCAAACATGGCCTTAAGTAAAAATCTGGATAAGAGCAATTGGGTCTCACTTGAGGGACCAAACCGTAGAGAGAAGAGAAGGGGAGAAGAAGAAGAAGAGGAAGAGGAAGAGAAGAAGAGAAGAGAAGAGGAAGGGAAGAACAAAAAGGTATGGAACTATGAATTTTTGTATGGAATTCCAAAGTTTTGTATGAATTTCCATGCAATTGGATGGTTAGTAGCTTGCCCCCAAACCTAGGTTTAGATTTCATCCTAACCAAAGATTTCTTGAAAGTAGGCTGGTAAACCCTAAATGGCAGGTGATTTAGTATGAAATCCTCCCTTCGAGGTTGGATTCATGGTTAATTACAAGTAATTGAGTTGTGGTTTAGAACAAACCTTAATTAATCTTATGTTTGGACCATGTATGGGTTGAGGACCCATATTAGAGTGGTTTTGGGAGTAATCGAAAGGTTTTTGAAGAAAGACAAGTATTGAAAGATGATTTGAGTATAAAAGAGATTACAAGATGAATACGGAGTGGTTTGATGTGTATATGTAGTATTGAGTTGATTCGGGTAGCAACATATGGAAAAATGGGAGAAAAACCACCTTTTTGGACAATTTTTGAAGGGTGGTACCGGTACCGAACAGAGTGGTACCGGTACCGAACAGAGTGGTACCGGTACCACTTTGGTTCTATCAACCGATACCGGTACCCATGCTCTATTTTGGACCAGTGTTAGTATTTTGGCCATAACTTACTCATTTCTTATCCGATTTGAGTGATTCAAATGGTTGGTTAAAATATACTTTAAGGAGAATAAAACATCCTGAAATATATACCTTCAAATTATGATTCTAGGTGGCCTAAAAATTCACTCAAAGTGGGGGGTACTATAGGCTTTATCAACTGCCCTGATCGGCACCGGGCTTGTTCGCTTTTGCACTGTTCGTATTTTGACCATAACTTGGTCATTTCTTATCCGATTTGAGTGATTCATGTTTCTGGTTAAACTATACTTCAAGGATAATAAAACACCCTGAAATAGGCACCTTCAAATCATGAATCTACGTGGCCCAAAATTCACTAAAGTCAGCTATGTTCAAGCCACTTCGGTTCTTGCTAACATAGAGAATACGGTTGTTTAGGACATAACTTGAGTTTTGGTGCTCTGATTTGGGAGATTCCAGTTGAAAAAGAACCCTTAGCACCTTAGCTTCAAAGGAATACAAAGAAACAGTGTCAGGTATGAAGTTAAGACCCTCAAAATGGTATTTCAAACTGTCCATGGACAGGCAATTAGTTTGGCATGAAAATGCCATAACTGAGTTCTAGATTCAATCGAACGATTCCTAATTTATAAGGTGAGGATTCATAGAGTGAATAAGAATACATGAATGAGGTGTGAACACATAGGTATCATACTGTACAAGTATATGAAATGCCATATGCAACAGGCATGAAATAGGAAAAATATAGGAAATGCAATATGTATGATGTGTTCATGAAACATGAATATGATATGAAATATGAAAACGAACTAAAACATGAACATGAACATGAAAGGCAATATGACATGAACACATAATGTGGCTAAGAATGCCCCTATTATAAGACAGTAAGTTACTGAACTCATATAATTATAGGACCGCCTAAGACCAGTTATTGAATGACATGGCACCTCTGTTACGTGGGCAGGCACGTATAGTACTTCTACTGACATGCGACGACACTCTCCGACCATGCTCAGCAATACTAGTACTCGGGTACTCTTATTAGTACCTTGGTACTCTCCGATTAGTAATCCGCACTCTTCCGATTAGCGCGACCAAGAGACCTCCGATTAGCGACTACACTTCCGACCGTACTTCGCGACACAAGCATTCTGCAGATTTCTGACCAAGGCGACCACACTGTCGTTGTTTTGGCACTCGGTCATGGCCATGGCACCTCAAGACTATATTGTACCTTCGGCAATTTATTGTGTTATGTCCTACTCATTCCAGACACGGGTCTATAGGGCAATCCAATAGTTATATGATAAGACTCAATAAAGAATAAGAGCAAAAGAAATAATATAGTGAAAGATCCTAATGTACCTAAGGGTACTCAGATCTCTGCCTGTAGGTACCTATGGGTACTTTTTTGTACAAGTAAATATTTTAGAGTACTTACGGTACTTCAAGATTCCGTGAATATAAGTATACGTTTTGTAATACAAGAATAAGTTCCGTAATACAAGTATAAGATATGAAATACAAGAATAAGTTCCGTAATACAAGTATAAGTTCCGTAAGATGAGTATATGCTCTGTAATACAAGTATAAGTTCCGTAATACAAGTATATGCTCCGTAATACGAGTAGAAGATCCGAAATACAAGCATAAGATCCGAAATACAAGCATAAGCTCCGTAATACAAGTATAAGATCTGTAGTACAAGTATAAGATACGAAGTACAAATATAATTTCTATAGTACCTACGTACCAAGACAGTCTAAGCTCAGAATTTCTATTTGGTGAGATATAGATAAGTATTAGTATGACAGAAGTTCAAGTAGATGTCCTTTGGGAGATCTGAATAATTATAAGTCCGAGAAAAGTATAAGAATAAGTCTGATATATATGTCCTTTGGGAGATTTGAATACATATAAGTATGATACAAGTACAAGTATGTGTCTTTTGGGAGAATTGAACAAGTAGTACTTACGAGTACTTCCGTATAAGAATAAGTTCCGCAATACCAGTATAAGTTCCGTAATACAAATATAACTTATAGTACCTACCGGGTACCCCCTCCGAACAAGTGTAAAACTTCGTAGGGGCATAAGTATAAACCCTAGTATATGCATAAACTTTAGTACCTAAGGGTACCTCATATACTATTAAGTTCTATGAACTCCTACTTCGAGATATGTAGATAGACATACCAAGATGTATAAGTACCTCCATGCGTATAAGCTCAGAACGCTTATGGAGAGTTAAAAGCAAAATGAGTTTTTGACTGGCCAAATACGGCCTTAACAAACTTGGACAGAAGACCAAATTTTGTCTCCAAAAGAGAGAGAACCATAGAGAGGGAGAGAAGAGAAGGAGAGAAGAAGAAGAAGAGGAAGAGGAAGAGAAGAAGAAGAGGGGAAGAAGAGAAGCCATGATAAAAAAGGTATGGAACTAACCTTGGGTATGGATTCTATTATGGATCATATGGATTTTGTATGGGATTCTAGAAAAGTTTAGGAGTTCCAAATCTAGGGTTTGTTAAACCCCATATGGTACAAGATAGTTATAGAATCCCCTTTTAAATTTGGATTCATGGGTTAATTGAGAGTAATTGAGTTAGGGTTTAGAACAAACCCTAACTAATCATCATATTTGGTTTGAGTATGGGTCATAACCCATATTAGAATGGTTTTGGGATAAATTCATGGAAAAGTTTTGAAGAAAGATAGGTAATGAAAGATGAATTGAGTAAAATTGAGATTATAAGATGAATTTGGTGTGGTTTTGAGGTGTAAGATAAGTAGAGTTGAATTGCAGAGTAACAGGAAAAAGTGCAGAAAAGCCCACATTCTGCAAAGAAAACACATGTACCGGTATAAAAGAGGTGTACCAATACATGTAGTGCCCCGTTTTTTCTCGTTTCACCATTGAGTTTTAGCTATATTTCTTATCCGATTTTGAGGATCTGCTGCTGGTTAAAATAGACTTCAAGGATAGCCAAACATCCTCAAACAGGTACCTTAAATGCAGCCTATAAGTGGCCTGCACCACTCAGTGGGGCTAAGTGCCAAATTGCCGCTTTGATCATATAAATTGTGTTGTTTCGAACGAATCCTGAGTTTCGGGTGCTCCGACGGTGATTCCAGTTGAGGAGAACCCTTAGCACCTTAGATTTAAGGGGAGTACAACAAACCAGTACAAATATGACTAGGCACTGGAAAATGAATATTACAAACTGTCCTCAGGTAAAATGGTGAAACTACCAGCTTAATATGAAAATGCCATAACTTTAGTTTCGATGATTCACCTGGAATGATTCCAATTTCTGAGTAAAGTAGATTAACAGCTGAATAAGAATATATGAATGATGTGTGGAATACATAGACATCATACTGTACATATGAAATGCCATATGGAATAGGCATGAAACATGAACATGAACACAAAATGATAAGTAGAACTCAGATGGATCTTCGGAGCCGCGCGACTTGTATGGAATTTGTAAGGATCCTTGGTTTTATATATTATTTGTGGAGTTATGGATTTGTACCTTGGTATAGGTTCTTTTCCCTTTGATTTGGGGTTTTGGTTTTGTGTATGGAACTTGCTATAGCTTTGTTAGAGTTTAGTATGGTTTTGAGTATGGAAATTAAGAATTTATGTATGATTTGTATGGATGGTTATGGGTTGTGAAATTGTGGACTTTTATATGGAATCCTCATTAAGCTAAGATTTGAGGTGTGGGAGAGGAATACGTGTTAGGAGTATGGAATCTTTCCTCTTTGTGATGGATTGTAAAATATGTATGGATATGGAAGTTGGTTTGTCTTACTTTTGGGGTGAATTGGGATTGATTGTAGGATGGTTTTGTGCCGTGTTTGTGGTATATCATGTGGTCTAAATTGGGAGGATATTGTCGTTTGGTGGACAAGGGTTGTTCCGGATGGTTTCGGTCGAAACGGCGCAGACCGAAGTCACAATGATCCTCTGGCACGCCAGCGTGGAAGCCACACCGCAGCATGGCCGGTACTCTCTGGCACGCTGGGCGCGGGAAGCCACGCCAGCGTATTGTGCATTTCGGCACGCCATAGCGGATTCACGCTATAGCGTAGCCCCCACAATGTTAACCTCAAACTCGATGCGATAACTTTTCGGTCCGAATCCGCTTTCGGGGTGTTCTAGACTCTATGGAAATCCTTTGTTTTAAGTAATCCATCAACATATATTTTGATACAATATTGAGCTTATAATACACCTGAAAATGACAAAAGATAGTAGCTGCTGCTGCACGAGCGAGAGCAAGTTGCTGATTTTCACAGCTGGGTAACTTGCATAACTCCTTCAAGTTAAGACTCCGTTTTCAGTGTTCTTAATTCTGCAAAAGCCCTCGAGTCTAGAATCCATCCATATATGTAATACAATATTGAGCTTATAATATACCTGAAAGCAATAAAGACAGTAGGCTGCTGCTGCTATTGCAGGTGCTGCAAGTTATTGATTTTTCTTCATGGCTTGCAATTTCCATAACTCCTTTGTTAGTGACCTCGCTGTGTTCTTGACTCATAAAGACCTTTCGAAGAGATGTAATCCATCCGATATCTCGATACAATATTGATTCTATAATACACATGAAAATACAAAGACAAGAGTTGCTGCTGCTACCGCAGGTGCCGCAAGTTGTTGACGCTTCATGGCCAAAATTCTGCATAACTCATTCATTAGGACTCGCTATGTATTCTTTATCTACGGAAATCTCATCGAGTCTAGAATCTAACCATATGCTATTTAATGGCATTTGTGCCCACATCTTGTTTTGAAAATTGAATGTTAAACAAAAATAATCGCTTGGTTAAAGTTAATTGGAATACATGAGGCAGATGATGAACAAGAAATAGCAATATATGATTTGATATGTAAAGGAGATAGATAAGTACTCTACCGGTATCAAAGTGAAAGGAGTCTCTGCTTCCTGCATTCCTACTCGAGACAGACAACCATAAAGAACAAGAAAACATACAAGTATAGGAATGTATAGGTATAGGTCATAAGATATGATAGTCCTATAAAGTACACCAAGATATGCTAACAAGATATAAGATGTTACAAGTAGAGGACATGATATGAATATAAGAGCATATGATATGAATATATGATCACATACATAAACGAATAGATGGATCATGATAGAACACATGGAACAGTAAAAGACACATGATAGAAATATAGAAAGTAATATGAATAGCTAAATCATGATAGAAACACATAAAAAGATATGATGCATAAATGATATAAAGGGATATGAATAGATAAAGATATATATATGAATATATGAATATAAGAGTGCATAGATGCATTCATGATATATGATAGGATTACATATATGATACGAAGACAAAACTAAATGATAGAAAAAGATATGAATATTTATTGCATAAATATGAGAACAAATAATACAAAAAAACTAAGGAAATATGTGAAGGTATTTACTTAATTTAAATAAATAATATGTATATTCATCAGCATACATGATAACAAATAGTTATTCATGTAGATGAGATATACGTAAATGTAATAAATGGATTGTCCGTAGAACCTCGTAGAGGGATGAGATCACATGCCTGGCAGGAAAAATAGTCTCATGAAGATAATGATCGCTTGGTCCCGCTTCAGTCATTACAAACGCTTTCTGCCCTTATAGATGGTCATTGTCTCGTACAATGATAACAGCGCCTTTGAGCCCTTATAGATGGTTGTTGATCTGACCAAAACACATGTACAATGGTGACTATTACCATGACTAACAATCCCGTAATGATGCCAATAAGCTGTTGCGTGAGACTAACAGAGATATTTGCACCGGGCTTATAAATAAAATTACTAAGGACTATTATCTAATCCCGCAATCTTGCCATAAACTCATCGGGACATTATACTATAAACCAAAATCTCCTAGAGTAAATCATTTTCAAAGTTTGGTTTTGGTCTCGATATTCCGCAAGTGCAATGTGCCTAATAAGTACAAAATGGATTTAAGTCTAGATATCGATCCCACATATTCAAGAATTTTTTTAAATCAATCACCTGACTACTACCCCATACTATTTCGGGACCACTAAATGATAGTAAGATGCAAAGATTAAGGTGCCGGGAAAGTTAAAAACAACAAAGGGAAATAATCACGAACAAATAAACTTGAATATAAAGAATAAAGAATAATTAGTAGTTAGAAAATGTATAGAAATTGAATAATTATCGCTAGAGAACACATTAAAGATCAATGCTATTGTGAAGTATCAATCCTCGATGTCAACTTGTTAATTTTGCTTATAAATCTCGTGATTTCAAAATCATTCATAGTGTTAATAGTTCACCGATCTCCACACTTCACATTTCATTATCTAATTTTTTGACCCGATCTCTCGAATACGTGGAATTAGATAATCACTTTTTTAACAAAGACTTTAATTCGAGTATTTTCTTTCAATACTTCATAATTATTTTTAATGACCGTAAACTCTTAGCTCCCAAGTTACCTGGTCACAAGGATATACAACTCAAAAAGTTACTCTTCCTCCAAACAATGATAACCTCTCCTTGATTAGATCTCGCCTAACACCGGATTGGCTTCACTATCTCGAATTGAGGTGAACTCTCAGCTTGTTTAAATTGATAATCTATCTCAACTCATTCGATTTCAAGTGAGAAGAGGATTTATCAAGTAAACTCACAAAGCTCATTAGACTTCTAATGCTAAAAGTTAATATACCTTCAAAGAAATATTCATAACTCCCAGGATTGTCATCTCTGTGGCTACCCGTAGGACCTCCTTGAAATCGTATAATGAAACAATTCTAATAATGGCAGCAAGAAACTGATATTCAAATCAAAAACTTAAACCCATAACCTCAAAGTAAATTCATAAACCTGGAATTCGCACTCACTGAAATAACAATAGGAAAGATAATTTCGACAACAGCATTCACTCTAATGGAAGTCGGGTTCCTCATTCATCTAATTACACACTACAAGATTCCTCCGATCATAAGAATAATCAGATTAAACTGATAGTTCGACCAAAAATTTGTCTCAACTTCTCAAATATTCCAGTAAGCACTTGAAAAGAATTGAACTCGTGATTCACTTCAGCCAAATGATAACATCCAATTCCGTAAAAAAAGAAAACTAGAACGATAAATCTAATCTCCAATCCACTATTGAAGAAAATAAAAGAAAAAGAAAAAGAAAACTAAAAATAAAGAAAATGAGCCTTCAAACATTGCACTCTCACCAGGGCTACCTGCCGCTTTCCTTCGATAGCCGCAGATGAGCAGGGGTTTTTCACTGGGCCCTAATTCCAATGCAGCCCTTGTGGATTCCAAAGTTAGTTGCCCATGTTACCGCCTTCCGGTCGCGTTTTCATTCCTCGCTTTTCGCGACATCCTTATGTCGCGACCTGCATTCACGCCGCGAATTCAACTTCTTGTCTATGCAGCCTTGAACTGATCATTAGTGATGTCGCGACATCATTCTCTTTGTCACGTATATCAGCCATTTCTTCAGGCAGTTTCACATGTTGTTCTCGACATGTCATCGCCATTCTCTCGTCGCGGACATCGCCTAAATGAAATGCATCTTTCAACCGAGATTTTCGATGTCGCGACTCTGCCTCTTTATCGTGGATAAAGAAGCTCATTTCTTTCAATTTTCATCCAGCCCGATGTCGCGACATCGACATCCCGGTCGCGACATCACTGGCGGAGCTTCAACCTTCAATCGAAAGCAATCTCGTGTCGCGACTCGACCCTTTGTCGCCACATCAACTTATGGGGCCGCAGTTTCACTTGATGGCTTTTGGTTGTCGTGACTTTAGCCTTCTTGTTGTACATATCAATAAATAAAATTCAGCCTTTCAACGGAATCTTTCTCGATGTCGCTACTGATCTCACGTCATACCTCGTACCATGTCTTATGATCTAACTTGTCTTCGTGATGCGTCGCGACATCAATCTCGGTCAGGACATCAACTAAATGGATCCGCAGGTTTCAACTGTTTTTCATGATGTCGCGATATCAATATGTTGTCGCGACATCAACTGACATCGTATGCTTCAATCTTGTCGCCACTTGTATCTTCCTTGATTGCTCTTTGTCGCCGCGATACATCAATCCCTTTGTCGCGACATCACTTCATGCCTCCGCAGCCTTTGAACCTGCGGGTTCCCGATGCTACGACTCGATCTCAACGCCGCGACCTCACCATTTCTTTTACAAATTTTCTCATGAGTGGGCCCCAGTCGCGACCAATATCTTGTTATCCGCGTCAGGATCGCATCGTGATTTCTTCATCGATGTCGTAATTCTCATGATCGGATCGTAATCGCGAACATAAGCAGCCGCTTGTTACCGTCGCTATTTCGCATTTTTACTCCAAGCACGATTTTTTCCACATTTTCTTTCTTTCTTTTATACTTCCCGCAAATGAACAAATTTGGTGAGCTTCTTCATATCTCTCGCATCTTAATTATTCCTTTACATTAAAAATCAACATAAAATGGATCAAAATAGACACTTGCTCATCAAACTCCCCCCAAACTTAAAGTTTTGCTGGCCCTCGCAAAGAACAAAGAATTGTTTGTCCTCAATCAAAATAAAAGAAAAATTTTTAAGGACATTTTTCTTCGATTTGTTCTCGGCAAAGGGTATCTAATTTAATTGCAAATGCAAGGTATGCATAATTTTATGTACATCTAGCTTCAAGTCCAAGCCAAGGTTGGTCTCTACTTTTTATACTATGCAAATTAAACTGTTGAAATTGTTTTACAAACAACATATTTTACTGGATCTCGCGAATAATAGATTATTTTCCTTTCTCATTTTCTTACATCGAAGTCATTTAACTCCCTAAAGTCCTTCTCACAATTTTGATTGTTTCTATTCTTCCAAATTTCATAGGCTTGTTTTTCATATTGATCTCACTAATGTAGATGATTTCACTCTTCAAGATCAATCAGTCTTTGGCTTTTATTGAGCCAGCCCGGTAATGGGTAGATGGAAGGAATTTTAGGTTAAGATTACCGAACCTTTCTCTCCTCTTTCCGTCCCTTTCTTTCTTTGTAGTTTCTATAATAAACTCCCCTAAAACTCATGTTTGGGACATCTCTTTTAATTTCTTCAATTCGTAATCAGAGGCCCTATATTTCACTTGTAATTCCACCTGTGGAAACTTCCTTTGTTTCACAACATTCGCAGATAGTGCAATGTTTTAACTTTTAGGCTTTCTAACACTCTTAGCGAACTTTGGGTTAGTAGCTCCCATACTAGATGGCATTAGGCTCAGGTGCTGAAACACCCCTAAGAACTTAATTGTTCAAGAGAGTTAGCCACAAGATAAAACTTATCCCTATATAAACTTTCTTTTCTATTGCATTTTCTACTTCTTTGTCTTTTTCTTTTCATTCCCTTTTGAGTTCCTTTCAAAATCTATACTCCCCCAAACTTCATTTCTTCCTCTTGGAATTCCCGGGTAATCATAGGTTCTTTAACAAGGATTGATGTCTTAGGATGAGTCAGTTTCATTGGTCTATTTTTGAAAAATAGGTTTGCTTTCTGAAGCCTAATTTCGAACTACTGTATATGCATCAGCATATGAATAGGGATGGCTAGAATGACTCAAACTGTCCAAGAATGGCTCGTATCATCTTGTCAACTCAGATTACCTAGGATTTCACCTCTCAACCAATAATCTAACAAATTCTAGAATTTGGCTCAACAGTTGTGACTAACCATGTGGAGTACCTGTCTCATTTTTGTTAATGAGTATTTAAATTAATCGTATTCAACAAGTTCCTCGATTTATCAAGCTCATACCACAAACTCAAAAATATGTTTTGTTCCTTCTATTGTATTACCTTCCTCAATTCTGGACTTAACAAACATCTCTAAGTAACTTTGCACCAGGTTTCAATCAAACCGCATCATCTGCCCTTATTCTACATTCACCATTCCTAATCTAACCGGCTTCATTCAATTCAAATTTTCATTACATCCTCGTGCCAGCTTTTTTATTCCGGAACTGGAATTCTTCACTTTAATTTCCTAATCATGCAATCACAAAGCAACACAATCATGGAATTAAACAAATTAAAAATAGCACACAACAATTCAATTTAAATTTCATTTTATTAATGATGACCATAAAGAATTGGATACGTATGGGAGAAGGATGGTAATGAAAGTAGGGGCAGGAGAAGGTTCATTTTTTTCTTTTGAAATAGTCAGAGCAAAATGTTGTGGATCTAGGTCTAATGTACCTAAATGGGCTGGAAATTTAGGAATTTTCATTTCCTCTCTTCTTTGCTTTCTTCTCGCTTCCTTTCTCCATTTGTTCTTCAACAATGAAAATCTCATTAGAGAGATCAACCTTTTGTTCAACCTTATCCTCATTTCTTTCCCAAGCCATTCATTGTATTTTCCATTCTTGGCCATCACCTCTAAGAATTTGCAAGATTGTTGTTAATCAGATCTAAGTTTTCCAAACATCTTTTCGCCCATGTGATTCTCAGATTCTTCGTCTTATCTCTATCATCCATTTCTTCAAAATCCTTCAGAGATCAGACAAAACTTGAATCCTTTTATTTGCTCCCCAAATTTTGGCTTCCCCGTTCAGATTCTTTTCTTTATCGCTAAGAGTTGAGAATCACGCCAACTAAGTTGTTATAAAAGTTTATGACTGAAGTTTGAGTTTCGCAATGACAGGATCTCTTTCCCTTCATTTTCTTAAACTCTTCCCCTCACGCCTAAGTAAAATTTTCCCATCCGTCTCTTTCTGCTCAAATTTTCCCACTCATTGCTCTCTTCTCGCAGCTCCACTTCATGCCTCCTTTTCTTTCTATTGAGCTCTTCCTCCCATTGCTGGTCTCTTCTTTCAATTCCTTTCATAACATTTCTCTCGAATTCCTCGTCAGATTTTCCACTCCTTCCTCTCTTTCATCTATTCTCTCTCGTATTTATACTGAGAGCTTCCAAGCATCAAGTCAGCTCTCAGGCTCCCCCTAAGCTTTCTCCAAAGTTGGTGCTTCGTTTCGCACAGGAGGAGAACCGGCTAAGGATGAGAAGCCCATTGGGTTGCCTTCATCTTGCCCCCCCGCATTGTTTGTAAAACGTGTAATCATTATTGTTCATGAGTTTTCTCGGGTGCTCTGCTCGATCAAGAACCCTGAGTCTCCTTTCCCCGGCTCTTCAAATTAAGTTTCTTCTCCGTTTCCACCAAAGACTCCCTTCTTCTCCTCGTTTCGTCCCTTGCTAACTCCCCGTCGAAGGAGTGGTGAAGCTCGTACTTCTTCTTCCTCTCACTCCTGGGCCTTTCACCCCAAATTCCTTCAAGCATAGAACTGTGATTGTTTGGCCAAAGCAGGAAGCAGCCTCTTTGCTCCTTCATGATACCATGATAGAGTTCTCTATGATAACTCCTATATTGATCTCAGACCAGAGTATGGCATACAAGAATACGTTTTCGTTTCATCGTGCACACATGTTTTGTCAAATTCAAACAAAGCCGTGAAATAAAAACCATGCCTCTTAGCCTCTTCAAGAAGGCTTCTCTGCTCACGTTTCGCCTTCCTTCTTCGTTTAACCGTGACTTTTTACCTAGTGAGCTTCGTGGGCAATCTTTCCAAAAAATCTTTCCAAAATCTGGTTTTTCAGCCAGGTTTCTTGAATTTGGAACCATGCTTGTGCACTGTCATGCCATAGGCCTCGTTGATGGCCTTGGCTTCGTATGAGACCCAGACTCCTCTAACAAAAACAGCTCCATCCTTCCTTCCTACCATATTTGAATAAAACTCTTTTACTAGTCTTTGTATACACGATTTTTGGTGTCTTGTGAGACTGCTCCCACTCTCCTCTACGCTCTGTCGTCTCCTTGAAAGGAGTCACGGGGTTTTGAATCTCCTCACCCAACAAACCCCTTGTAGCATAATACTTCTTCCACTGGGAATAAGCTTCGTCTGAGACGAAATCTTCTACTTCTTCTTCTTCTCTCCTCTTTCCCTTTCCCTTTTTTGCTCTTTCTTGAGAAGTCGCCGGAGCTTCGGGTGCTTCTGATGGTATCTCTCCTGCTTGTTCTTCCCGACGAATCTCATCTAACTGTTCTTCTTGGTGAGTTTCTTCTTTCTTACGATTGTTCGTGTTCCTCATAATCTAAATCAGGTGGGACAGGGTGGGAATTTCAACCATTGGAAGCGAGAGAAAAGCTTTTCGAGGTTTGGAATCTTTAGGGTTTTGAGGTTGAGGTCGAGAGAAGGAAGACGAAGGTGAATGGTTATGTGGGTTGGAGTGAATGAAAGTTTCAACGAGTTGCAATTCAATCAATGTTTGTGGGGCTAATTAATGCTTCAATTAGGAACGTATCAGCGACTTGGTCTGCACTCTTTTTGTTGAGATCATTAAATTTAGGGCTTTTTGAAGTGAGTAGTTGGCACATGTCGCACCTTATGTGTGACATACCTGGGATCGGGACAATGCGGAAGTTTTCCAGGAATTGTTTGATGTGGCGACATCCTTCTCCATTTTGAAACTTAATTCACTGTCGCGACATCGCAGTGGTGTCGCGACATGTATCACCCTTCCTCAATGCTCACTAATTGTTCTTTCCAAACTGGTCACGACATCAATGTTTTGTAGGGACAACAGCTTTGTCGCGACATAACCTTAATGGAAGTGACCCTAAATACTAACTCAATGATTTCAAAACTTTGAATTCTCTTATTATTTAACCCGTTTAGACATCTCTTCAGGCATATTTTAGCGAAAGATTTAACAATTAATTCAAATATATCTACAAGAATTGGGTTAGGGAGGAAAGGTTACTCCCTTTTTCTCATGTCATGACTCCTGCGCAAGATTCTTTGGAATTATTCTGTGGTGCCTTGCTATTCATGTCTTTAAACCTTCGAAGATCATTGCAATATTCAATTCTGAATTAGCTTCTGATCGATTTCTAAAAATTAAATCTATCCTTCTAAAAACCATCTGACCTAATTTATCGACAACTAAAGAAAAGAAATATTTCAAAATTTAAAATCGAATTTAAATCCTTATGGGTTGCCTCGTGCTTTGCTCAGTTTTGGAAGTCATCGGCGGAAACTGTGATGTGAGTGCCTTGCTTTTCCTCGAGAGCAGGTTGGAGTTCTTGATTTCTCTTCCACATTGAGATAATGCTTTAACCTTTGTCCGTTGACCATGCCAGTTCTTCCATTCTCGGTCTTCGATTATTCTTGCTCAAATGTAAGTACTTACGATAACTAGCATTGTATGGCCCACTCCAATTGGATTTTAATTTCCTGAAGCTTGACTTGATCCCCAGAATTAAAAAGCGAGAACACAATTCCACATTACGAACTCTTTTCTCAAAATTCTCCTGCCTTGTATATCAAATATTATCATAGCTTCATTTCTCGCTTCCAATCTGCACAATCAAGGAACTTTCCTCGTGTCTTAAAACCAAATTTAACTGAATGTACCACATTGTCTTTGTATTCTAACTAAGAGGTGATGACATGGTCTCGCCAAAAAACAACTCATGGACATTCTAACGGGTCTTCAGAGCCCCAGAAGCCCCAAAGTGCATCATCAAGTTTGGAAGACTAATCCTTCCTGAGCTCTGCTGGGCCTTTTCAAGTATTCTTTCGATCTCCCATTGAAATTCTCGCTTGTTCATCGGGTCCGGGATGATAGCTAAACTCATTATATGCTCGATCCCATACCTACCATGAGTTTTGCAACATTTTGTTTGCAAATGGGTTCCCCATCACTAATGATGGCCTGGGGTTCCAAACATGCTCAAAATATTTTGCAGAACTACAACTTGATAGAGATCATTCTCGATGCTTTCACCTGCTTCACCCATTCGTTGAGGATTAATTTCACTTAGCAATATATAGGTTTCCAAATGATGGTGGGAAAGGTCCCATAAAATCTATTCCCAAACATCGGGGAAACAGTAACATAATTACCTTTAGGGCATTTATCCCGCTGATATTTCCAACTTGGCATCGATCACATTACTTCACCCATTCAGACACCCGTATAAATAATAAAATCATTGAGTATCTTGTGAGTCGTTCTTTTTCCGTAAAATGTCCCCATATGGTGATGCATGGCATTCATTTAAATGTTGCCTGCCCACCTTCGCACACACTTTTATTATCATGTCGCACCTCTCACTTAAGAGTGTCATCCCAAATATAATATCTGGCCGTCACTAGTTTCTCTTTTTCTTCATGGTAGCCGACTCAAGGCATTACTCCACAAGCCAGATAATTCACAATATCACATACCACATGCAGTTTTGAAGGAAACCTTAAACAATTGCTCATCCTCGGGAAGTTCTTCGTTAATCCGAACATTTTCTTCATCATCGCTTCTTTTCTACTTTGGACAAGGGATCGATCATCACATTGTCACATCCCTTTTATCCTTGATTTCCAACCAAACTTTGCACACAGTGACCCACCTTATCAATCTGCCAGCCTCCTTTCTTCGACATCAAGCATTTGATCACGCATGATCACTGTGACTTACCACATGGGATCCCAAAATGTATTGCCTAAATTTTTTCACAAGCAAATACCATGGCTAGCATCTCCTTTCGCCACATAGCCTCTCAGGTTTCATTGAAGGTCTTGCTAGCATAAGATAATGGCCCCGAATACTTTTTATTCATTCTCAACATTGTTCTCCCATAAAATCAATTGCATCACACATTGATGATATTTCAAATCCTCGATCCCATTCTCGTGCAAATGCATTATAGGTGCCCTCAGACCACTTGAGCTTGATTTCACAAAATACTTCCTTGTGAGTCATCAAATTGAACCTTGTATCTTTTTCCCAAGAATTTATGGTCCTGGCTATTTTTGAAAAATCTTGATGAATCTCCCGTGAAATCCAAGACGCCCCAAGAAGCTTCATTCTTTATCAGGTAGATGCATGAGTTTTGATAATGATACTTGATTTATCAACTTCAAACAAGAGCGTAAATTTTGGCGCCAAGAATGAATTCTTCATTACTCATAAAATGATATTTTCCTAATCTGCTAGCCGCTTGTCTCAGCACTTTCTGGCATCGTCAGATTGTTTAAACATCAACAAAGTCGATCCATACACAGAGAAGTTTGCCCAGAAATTTCATCACTTCTTCAACCAAACTGAGAATATGACATCATACACCTCTGAATGTAGTCGAGCACATATGTCTCAAAATGGCATCCTTCAAGGCAAAGGTACCATAAGGCATGGTGAATGTGGCCTTTCTCGATCCTCAGCAGAGAATCTACTGTATCCTCGAATATCCATCCAAAACAAAAAGTGAGGGTGTCCTCGTTAACTCCTCGTCTAACATCCGCAAAGAGCGCAAAGTGGAAATGATCTTTTCGGCGTTTGATCTGGTCTTTCAGACCAACATACCTCCATCCTCACACTGCTCTGTTGAACTAATTGCTTTCATTTCTCTGATCAGCAAGAACCCCTCTTTCGGAACCACAATGACTCGCCAATTCAAGACCATCCCAGATATGCCAGATAAAACCAAGATTTAACACCTGAGTACCTCCTCTTCCCGACTACTTCCTCTTCATCACCGGATTCACCTCCTCCTCGGTGTTCTACAGATGGTTTTGAAGTTCCTTCAAATCTTATGCATGCAAATCACGGATCGATACCCTTCCTACTGGAATTCAGACTAAGCCGCTAGCGATTCCTTATAGTGTTTCCTTTAATATTTTCAGCAATCTTTGTTCTCACCTCACTTAACTGGCCGAAATGATCACCGGCTTTTTCTTTGGTAATTCTGGCAGCACACTTTGAACGACATGGCAACTCTTTCAAAACTAGCCATTCTCAAGACCGTTTCTGATGTAATTTCCCCGCTTTTCAACATTTTCCCCATTATCGCCGTTGGTTTTGCTTCAATACGCTTGCGAATGAAATCAGTCAGATGGAAATTCGTGCATTGTGACATCTCGTGATACCAAATTCATCTCTTTTTCATTGATAAAATCGAGTGTTACAATCATTGTTAACATCAGAGGCTGTGGTAAGATGATAAAAATCATCTAGTACAAATCCTTCCTTATTCTTGCCTATATTTTGTATACTTTTGATCAAATTGAATGCAGCTTCCAACCCTCAAGATAAGAATCTCCTTTTCGTGATATCAATCAAGTAGCCTAGTAGCTAGGAATGGTCTTCCCAATAGCAGGGGTACTTGTGAATCTTTCTTCCATGTCCAGACTGATAGTTCACTGGAAATCAAACTTCCCAACAAAGGACCAAGACATCTTCAATGACTCCTTCAATACCACTGATCTGCTCATTTGAAGAGTAACAATAAGGGAGTAAGCTCCCAAACTTAGCTTCGCAACTAGTATGAGTATCAAATCGATACTTAGCTCCTCAGTCACGTAGAGCTTCCTGAATTCAATTCCTCCAATAATACAAGAATTGTGAAACTCCCTGGTCTTTCATCTTTACTGTAGTTCTTTTCTCGACATCAGACTACAAGTGTATGAGATTCACTACACCCTTCTTCTACTATTTTTCTTTTCTCTTTCAAAAGATGTCCTTCAGAATTTCTCAGATATTGCATCTGAAGTCACCACTCAAAAAGGCATACCGAATTCCAAATTTTCCGGAAAGTTTTCAAGAACCTTGCAACCGCTTCTTCCAGCTCCTGACTCCCCAGCCTTGTGGAAATGGAACTTGTGCTTTGATCCCCTTGGATGTTCTTCCTCTCTATTCTTTCTTTTTCATCTCTCCGCCTCTTCCCTTTCCTGCATCTCTTTCACGCCTGTTGCCATCTCTTCTTTCATCTCTAGCTCCTTCCCACTTAAGTCGCATAACATGCAAGATTTTGGGTTTTTCCTTTGTGCCACCGGGAAAGGCATCTTCCTCCGGCTTTATGGGGTGGTTGGGCCAACCGCTCTACTTGTGTCTCCGTGTTCTTCAGTGGATTTACTGGTGGTGTTCGGTACCAACTGCAGAGTTGGCTTCCAACTCCAGAACTTTTGCTCAAAGGAGGTTCAACAAACTTATTATCCCCATGAATGCAACATCTGTTTCAAAGATCACCTCCTTCACCCTCGGTATTCATTCCGTGCTCATTTCGTGCCGTCGCTGAACTCAGGTCAGCGACACTTTGCTGAGGTTCATCCCCGCTTTTCAGCTGGGCCTCGAGAAGCCTCCACCATACAAGAAGTTCTGGTTCCCAAAGTGTCAGGTGATACAAATGAATGTCAGGATTGGTTTGAAATGGTAAGCTCGCTCACCCCAAATAATTAACCTCTCAAAGATCAGCAAAGTTCTGCCACTCCTCCACTTCCCTTCAATAACTCCCCTTCACCGGTCCTATTTCATGAGCAAAGTAGGTCTTTCTGCTTTATCAGAACTCATGCATAATGGCATCCAACTTATTTCCATGGTCGCTATCTTGCCTACCTCCACATCCCTTTCCTTTGCCATTTCCTGAGCTCTGTGGCGAGTTTCATGTTACATTTAGCCGTGTCTTCAATCGCCTCTTTCGCTTCTTCAGCACTTTTTCGTTTGAATACTCCACAGCATGGGTATGAACAATGACCCTTGATATATCATTCCAAAGCATGATATACAATGTCCATTTGAGTTTTAGATCTATCCCATGCATTGACATCAAAGAACGCTTGAATCTTTCCTGTTACATATTAGCCATCTTCCCCACTGAACACAATGATTTCCCCCTCCTTCTTTCCGGTGGTGAGGGTCGGGAAAGAATCCACCTAAGTAGGCCTCTACTAATTCCTCCCAAGATCACTGTAAACCATGGTGTTGATCATACCATGTAGTCGCTGTATTCTTGGGGTAGAAAATGGAATAGATGCGCTTTATACCCTCCGGTCTCAATTCCCATTCAGCTTAATCAGATAAAGGCATCCCGAGGAATCTTCCTGTGTGCTGCTGATCCCAGTGGGATGACTAGTAAACTCATCACTGACCATTGTAATCGCAAGTAGCTTCAAATTAAAATTATTAGCATCAATCGCCACTGCCTCGATTGCCGAGTATTCTTCCGTATAATCGTCTCCAAATCCTCCATCAGACGCTGACTCGGTGGCCTTCTAGCTTCTTCTATATGTATTTCAACCCTCGATCCGCCTTCATCCGCCATGGTTGAGTTTTCGCCTTCTCGGCCTTTCTGCTCAGCGCCTTCTAGCTTCCTTGTCACTGAATCGTGATCGCGTTATGTTTACACCAAAGTTTTCCGAAAGCAAAACACACTCTATTGTTAATAGAACACAACCATCAAAGATTCAATGTTTTTCGCAAGGTGTTGTTAGTGGCCACAAATCAACCAATTGAAAATCTATTTTTATTCTTTCTTTAAACGCCCAACGGTATTTCCTTTTCATCCAATGATTGACTATTAAATTCTTCGATCCTTAACGCGCCCATAAAACCGTTGACCGACCAAAACTCATGTACACCTATGACGTTACGCCAAGGACTATTGATCAATCCCCGCAATGATGCCAATGTTTGTCATAAGTGGAGACCAAATGACATTCAGACCGCTTATAACAAAATTACCAAGGACTATTATTCAATCCCGCAATCTTGCCATAAACTCAACATTTATAATTATATAAACCAAAAACTCCTGGTATAACTTACAAGTTTGGTTTTGGTCCGATATTCAAGTGCACGGTGTCGACAAGTAATAAAATGATTTAGTGTCCGTATATCTATCCCATTGTAGATCTCAAGAATTTTAAATCAACTACCCTGATCACCAATTTCCATATACTATTCTAATTTACCAAATGATAAAGATCCAGATTAAGGGTGTCAAAAGTAATAACAAAGGGAAATAACCTAATGAACAATAAACTTGAATGAAATAAAGAAGAATAATTAGTAGTTGTGAAAAACATGAAATTGAATATTCTGTAAAAGAACACATTAAGATCAATACACAGAAGTATCAATTCCTCGATGTCAACTCTTGTTAATTTTGGCTTATAAATCCCGTGATTTCAAAATCATTCATGTGTTAATAGTTCAACCGATCTCTCCACATCTTCACATTTCATTATCAATTCTTGACTGATTCTTCAATGGTAATTAGATAACTACTTTTTACCAGTGATTTCTAATTGGTATTTTGCAATACTTCATACCCATTTTTACTTGACCAGAACCTTAGCTCCCAAGTTATCTGGTCAAGCAAGGATATACAATCCTGTGTTACTCTTCCTCCAAATTAGAATAGATAACCCTCTCCTTGATTAGATCTCAAATAACACTGGATCGGGTTTCACTATTCGACCAGGTGAACTCTCTGGCTGTTAAAATTGATAAATCATTCAACTCATTCTTGATTTCAAGTGAGAAGAGGATTTATCAAGCAAACTCACAAAGCTCATTAGATCTCTAATATGTGCCAATATACCTTCAAAGAAATATCTATAACTCCCAGATTGTCATCCTGTTACCCGAGGACCTCCTTGAAATCGTAGAGTAATGAAACAATTCTACACGTATAAGAAACTCGATATTCAGAGTCAAAACTTTAAACCCATAACCTAGTAAAATTCATAAACAACTGGGAATTGCTAGAAATAACAATAGGAAAGCAATTTCGATAATAGTATCTTACTAAATGGAAGCTGGGTTCCTCAATTACTGAATTACACACTACAACATTCCTCTGATCATAAGAATAACTGCATTTCGAAACTGGATAAGCCGAATTCCATAAATTTGTCTGAACTTCAACATTCCAGGTAGTAATTTGAAAAGAATTAACCGCATTCACTTCAGCCAAAACAACAATCCACCCAAAAAAGAAAACTAGAATCTATAAATCTAATCTAATCTATCAATAACAAGAAAATAAAAGAAAAGAAAGTAAGGAAACCAAAAATGTTAAAAATGAGCCTTTAGCTATCCGCACCTCCCCTGCTCGTGGGTCGCCTAAGTCGCTCCCCTTCCGGATAGTCACAGATTATAGGTTTTTCAACGGCCCCACCTGGGCCGTACCGTGGATTCCAGTTAGCTGGCCCATGCTACCGCTCAAGTCGCTGACCAATTCCTTGTCACAACATCCATGTCGCATCCCGATCCGCCGCGACCTCAACTCTTACCTGGCGCAGCCTTTAACTGATCATTATGATGTCGCGACATCATTCTCTTGTCACGACATCAGCCTTTACTTTCCCGCAGCTCACGCCGCCTCCCATGTCGATCGCCATTCTCACAGGATATCATCTAAATGAAATGCATCTTTCAACTGATATCTTCTGATGTCGCGACCGGTCTCTCATTTTAGACAAATAGCTCATTTCTTTCGCCTTCTTATCCTGAGAGTCTCGACAAGTTCTAAGATCATGATTCGTCTATATCACTAACAGCTTCAACTCAACTGAAGGTATCTCCGTGGTTCAACTTCAATTCTCGTCAAGATTTAACCGTGGGGCGCTTCACTTGATGGCTTTCGTGTCGTGGACTTCAAATTTCTGTTTGCGGACATCAACTAAATAAAATTCACTTCAACGGAATCTTCCACGCCACATCTTTGATCTCACGCCGCGACCTTCGCCTCATGTCTTCGCAGCATTCAACTTGTCTTCGCACGCCGCATGATCAATCTCTTGGTCGTGACATCAACTAAATGATCCGCAGGTTTCAACCGGTTTCGCGATGTCGCGAAGATCAATATGCTGCCGACATCAATCGACAACACGCGATTTGCTTCAATTCCTTTGTCGCCACTGTATCTTCCTCTTCATCGCTTTTACCGTCGCTGACATCAATCCCTTTGTCGCGACATCACTTCATGCCTCCAAGAGCTTTTGAACCTGGTTCCCGATGTCACATCATTCACGCCACAATTTTGCACCATTTCTACAGTTTTCTCACAGCGCCTCAAAGTCATAATTCTTCAATTATCTTATGACCCGCGGTCGCATCTGGGTGACGCATTTTCTCTAATTTCTTGGATGTCGCGACCAAGGACTGGATCAGGTAAACTCCTAAAACTCGCAACACTTGTCATGTTAGCCTTGCTTTCATTTCTGCCTGCTACTTTCCATTTTTACCCGCTGCCATCGATTTTTCCTAATTCATTTTCTTATACTTCCCCGCAACAATGCACTGGTGAGTTTCTTCATTCTCGCATCTTAATTCCATTCCTTTTACAATGAAACTCATGAAATAATTAAAAATAGATGACTTTTAAGCTCATCAATGGTCATTGTCTCGCATAATGATAATAAATACTTCGGGTACTTCCCTATAGACCACCGTCGTTAAGATAGTGAGTACAAATGTTTTCCTAAATTTTGCAGCTCTTTCTTTTATATCCACTTCTAAGGTTATGTGTATACGAAATAACATAGAAAACAAACATCAGATATGAAATGAAAAATATATTATATGATCCATACACAGCACATGCATGATAAGTTCTCAGAATATGAGATTATACGATCCGACATGATATATAAAACAAAGAATGTAAATGATCTAAAAGTTAACATAACATAAGATATGGAAAGTATAAGATAACAAAATATATGAACAAGCATAAAGATATGAAAGGGAAAGTAATATGAAAAGTATAATGAGAAAACAACATATGAAAATAGTACAGAACAATATAAGAAAACAGATATGAATACAGACAGATAAACAATAGTATGAAAATGTAACATAACAACTGTGATAAGATGATAACTATAAAAGCAACAATGTAATACAATGTAATTATAATATACAATAATATATATATTATGAACCATTAGAAAGAGAATAGATCAAATGATGCACTGGTAATTAATAAAATGAATTGACACAAAGGCTATAAAATACCAAATACATGGTAGAAGTATGTTATATGAAAATGTTAAGATATGGGTCAATATAGACTGACTATATTTTGCTGTCCCAGATATTTCCAACATGCAAAGCCAGCACGTGTTTTTAATCCCAGAGGTACTAATGTAATACATGATAGATATTATGAGATCCCATGATCAAAGAAAGAGCTAACTAGAGATGGTGTTTCAATCATGATTGCTTCCAACTTCCATTTTGAACAGGTATAAGCTTTGTTTATTGAGGAATAATTAACTGTAGAATATTATACTACTAATTATGGTGGTATGTATAATGTATATAAAAGAACTTTTTTTCATTATTATTATACATGAACGAAAAATGTGTACAAGTGTCAACTCTGTTATGTACTAAGAGTCCAACACCAAGTGTGACACTCACTTGACACCCTAACGGACGCTGGTCAGGCGTTATAAATGTAGAAGCATTGTATGACATTTTTGATTATGTTATGGAGTTCATCCTAAGAGAAAAAACAGAAGAACCGCCAACCCAAACAGAACTGCTTGATTCGCCGTCGATTCATTATATTCCAATTTTAACTAATCGGGTGTATTAAGTAATAGGCTCGATCATTTTATAGTGCCCTTGTTATTTCGTAGATTTCCAAATAATCATAGACAGTTGAGCCTCCTGGTCATATTTCATTCAAATTCACTATGATAGATTTGTATAAACTTTCAGCAGTGGAACTAAGAGAAAATTAAAAGATGAATTTTAACACATAGATTTGGCAATATATAGTCTTTATCCTTTACTAATAGAGCAATGACTTCATTGAAACACTGATGATAAGAATTGTTTAGCCTTATACTAAAAGTATAAGGCAAAGTGTACAAGTTTGAGGCTGCTTCGCCAAAGTTTTTTGATTTTGAAAAACATGATTAGGGAATAAAGCTTTAAACTGAAGTGGTTGTTCAAACACTCGTCATAAACCATTTGAAAAAGCATTTTTCAAACCATCTTTGATATAAAAAACAAACTGTGACAACAAGTTCTTTAAAACATTCTTATGTTTAATCTAAATATGTATGAGTTGTCTCTTCATAGTCAATTCCTTCTTGTTGATTATATCACTGGGCCAAATAATCTGCTTTATTTCTGTAAATGATTATGCCATTTTCATCCATTTTGTTCCTATATACCCACTTTTAAAATTAATAGTCATTTTGATTGTTAAGTCTTGGTACTAACTCTCAAACTTCATTTCTTTTAAATTGATTTAGTTATTCTTGCATGACTATTACCCAATTTTCATCTACTATAACATCATTTAATTTCTTGGGTTCAATTTGAGAGATAAAAGCAAGATTGTTGCAACTATTTCTGAGAGATCTAGCTCTACCCCACGGATGGATTTCATTTGTAATTTGATCTTTGTGGATGATTTGCACAAATTTCCATTCATTCGTAGTTCTTGACTAGATTCTTGCTCAAGTTGAGGAGGTGGAGGAAAGGCCATGGGAGATTCCCCCTTTCTTTCTTTGATTTTACTCTCCTCTTCTTATTGATTTATCTCCATCTTAATTTGCAATCTTCCAAATGAGAGTCCAAGCCTACATCATCATCAATATTTTATCTTCTTTCTCTTAGAGAGTCGCAGATCACTAAAGATTATAAGGATGATTCTTCTACTACCATGGTCTTCTTGTTGAAAACTCTATAAGATTTACTAGATAAAGAGTAACCAACAAAAATTCCAACACTAGATCGATTTTGCATCAAAATTTCCAAGGTTGTCCTTGGTGTTTAAGATAAAGCATTTACTTCCAAACACTTTGAAATAACTAATGTTAGGTTTCTTATTTTTCCAAAGTTCATATCTTCATCCAAAAGACGACCTTATCAAGACTCTATTCAATATATAATATGAGGTATTGACCGCTCGCCCAAAAAATGTCAGTAAATTGTTTTCATGTATAGTAATCTGCCATTTCGTTAAGGTCTATTTTCTCACAATCCCATTTTGCTGTGGAGTTTCCAGAGCTTGAAATAAGTGTTCAATTCCCATGCTCATCACAAAAGCCTTCAAACTCAAACACTTGAGATTCTTTCCATGGCTTCACCCTCTTATATGAGATGATAAACCTTTTCATTATGAATTTTTCTACAAAGCTTTGAAAATTCATGGAAAGCATCATTTTAGAGTTTAAAACAAGAATCAGCTGTGGCACTGGGGAGAAAGTCATCCACAATTATGAATGCATATGATTTACCTAAAAGACTTGTAGTTCTTGAGGGACCAAATTAAACCATGGTTATGAGAAGCTCTAGAAATTTTGATGTAGAAATGAAATTTCCTGGCTTTACTGCTTCCATTCGACATGTATCACAACTTGATCTTTTCAAAATAGATTTTGGGAAGGCCTCTTACAAGTTCATTTTTGTTGAGATGTCCCAATCTCCTATGCCACAACCAATTCTCATCATGCATGCTAAGTGTTACTTATTGTGGTTTCATATTCGGGAAATATCGATTGTATAAACATTTTCATTTCTATGGCCCATGAAGATGATTTATCATTTCAGAGTCCTGATGAGAGAAATGAGATCTTCAAAATCACTTTAAAACCCTTATCGCCAGTGCCACAGTCAGGTAAGTATGTTTCAAACTCATCACTACAACATGATTAAATACATGAAGAGTTGTTAGCTATAGAACCATGTCCAATGATTCTACTTTTTCCATTGTCTCCAAAAGTCACGTTCCTTCTTTTCTTCTTGTGAGGAAGGTAAACTTTGACTCATCTCCGATCATGTGCCATGATAAATCAATGTATCCACAATCATTTTCCTTCCTTGATCCCTACAAGAGAGAAAATCATGAGTGGGTACCTAAATCTGTGTCCTCGTGGTTAGTTGCCTTTGATTTTTCAATCCACCTTTTACTTTAGAGGTTGAGACCTTTGGATCCATTTCTAAGAGGACAAGTACTACTTATGTGTCCTCATATACCACAAAAATTGAAAATGGTTAAAGGACTCACTTGTGGACTTTTGACAAAATAGTTTTTAAAATATTTTTCATTCTTCGAACATTTGTATCCTAGTCCCCTTTTATCAAAAACACATTTTTGGCTAGCTAAGATCATGTCAAAAGTCTTTTGTCCACACGAGAATTTTAAAAGTGAGGAGACTAACCATTCATTCTTTTTAAGTAGCTCCTTATTTTCCTTCTCAAGAGAAAATTTTTGAAGCTTCAATTTTTGAAAATTTTCCTTTTATTTCATCAAGTTCCTTTTGAAGCTCAAAAAGCTTTTTCTTAAGAAAGGTGCTCTTTTCATCAAGGTTGTATATGGCTTTAAGAAAATCATCTTATTCAAACATAAAATCCTTATTTTCATCAAGGTTAGAATTTACCTCATCTTTGTCTTCACAAACCATGAAACACATGTTGGAAACTTCATTCTCATTTTCATCATCGGATGAATATTCACTTTGACTCCATGTTAACAACATAGCTCCTCTTTTCTCTCTTAGCTTTATAGAGAGGACAATCATAATTTACATGTCCTGGCTTTTTGAACTTGTAGCAAATCACTTCTTTTGCTCATTCTCTATTTCTTTTCTTCTCACGACCTTCCTTCAGAAGGTCAGTTTCTTTTATTGTAGGTCTTCCCACCATATTTATTCTTTTCATCATTAGTTTTTTACTCTTTGTATGAGGTGTAATATCATCTTCATGTTGATTTTTGCTTGATCGACAACTTTCTTTCGAAGCTTAGCAATGCTTTTTTCGCTCTTCGTTTGCATTTCTTTTGCCTTCTTCCTCTTGTGTTTCTTTTTCTTGTCTTGCAATTTTCATTTCATAGGTCATTAAGGAGCCTATAAGTTCTTCAAGAGGTAGTTCCTTCAAATTCTTTGCTTCCTCAATAGCTTCCGTTTTGGAGTTCCATTTGGGAGGTAGGCATCTTAGAATTTTAGATACCTTGTCCTGTTCACTTACCTTTTTTCCCAAGCCTTCAAGACCATTTATAATATCTATAAACCTAGTAAACATCTCTGCAATAGATTCATTAGGTTTCGTTTTCACACCATATCATTTTCTAAAATTCTCTAACTTTAGACCTTTAACTTGGTTGTCCCTTGATGAGTAACTTCATTATTCTCCAAACCTCCTTACGCTTTGGGTGAATAATTAATATAAGATATTCATTTCATCTATAACACATACAATGAATATAGATAAGCACTTAATCAAATCTAAATTCTTCTATTTTCTTCTTTACTATATTCATCAAGAGTTTTTGGATTTTACATCCATAAAACATCTTTGTAGGGAAAGTATAAGACACAAGATCGCTTCCATACTCTAAACTAAGATTCTAAATATTGTCATTTTGTGTTTCCAAATTGATAATCGGACCTTAATAAAGAAAGGTGGTTTATTTATGGGAAAACTCACTTTGAAAAAGACTCAGATAGTTTTGCGTTAGGTAAGGTCATTTTCCTTTGGACAATTAAATCTTAAACAAAATAAGAGGCCTAGGGGCTCGATACCAACTGAAAAGTTCACTAGACTTAGTAACCTAACCAAGAGAGGGCAATTGGTTTTCAAAGACTTTTCAAGACAATAATAATAAACT
Organism: Tetrastigma voinierianum; assembly: GCA_016808115.1. Taxonomy (NCBI): domain Eukaryota; kingdom Viridiplantae; phylum Streptophyta; class Magnoliopsida; order Vitales; family Vitaceae; genus Tetrastigma; species Tetrastigma voinierianum. The sequence goes on along the minus strand of JAEQBH010001896.1, from coordinate 162,963 downwards.
TTCAATTTAGATGTAACATCACAAATAAAAGATAGGATAAAGAAAAACCCGGATTTATGTGGTTCGTCACACTCTTGCTTTACGCCCATTTCCCTAACCTTCAATCGATTTAAGGTTCCAATAGTGGTAATCTCTAACTGAGCTTTTACACTTGGATTATGGTCTACTGGCTCTTCACAAATCTTCTGCTACACACTGCTTTCACTACACATATGGACACTTTTGTTTATCTTTCACACACCCGCTGATGAACACAAGTGTGCACTCTAAAATATGCAAATGTAATGAATGGACCCACAAACTTGGTTTGAGAAATGATTCACAAGGGAAATAATGGTTGAGAGGATATTCAACAAGTGTCTTGTTTCGTAAGTGATCTCCCACACTATATTTATAGAGTGGGATCTCGGTTAGCTTTAAAGCTGCCAACCAATCGATTGGTTACTGCACACTAGTCGTTTATAGCCGTTGAAATATAACCGTTGGGGGAGCCGGTCGACTAGTTCGACTAACCGGTTGACCGTTTCAATGAACCGATTGACTATTTCAGGCTCGCAAAACAGATTTTTACCGCATCCAAATGTGCCAAACCTGGCCGACCGTTTCACTAACCGGTCACTATCTGCGGCCACTATTTTTGACGAACCGCCGACCATCCGGCCGACCACACTAACCAGCCGACTCCATCCGGGCTCAATTGTTCCATGGTCTACACCAACCTGCCTAACTGCTGATGCAATCTGCCACCCTTCTTAGATGCTCAGTTTGATAAAGCTATTTCAACCTAGATAAACATTAAATTTATTTATGATTATAAAGTCTAAGGTTTTATGCTCAAACTCAAGTTTTCAAAAGATATGCAATTTTGGTTTTGAAAATCGAGTTTATGAGTGGATGCATGTGAATGATGATATCCTAAAGTGCACCACGGCTTTATACATAGATTCCTAATCTATCAAAATCTTCACTAATGTTTCAGATTTCCAAATCCCTGCTTTCTTCTTCGAACTTTATTTTGATTCAAAATCTGACAAATGATGGGAAGTTCTTAAGTCTATAAATCTGTCACTTCTATCTCAAGTAAACCATTAGTAACTTAACACCTTGATTTTCTATCATCAAAACCTCAATTCACAGCCTGAGCTAAATAAATTGTTAATAAAGACCACCTTCTTTACACGTGAATTAGAAGCCGGCTGATCATGGTGCATTGAGCTACTAACTGCTTCAGGTTACTTATATAACCACTTTGTTCGCAGTGCACGCTCTAGTTTAAGCAATCTAGTGATAAGTCAAGGTCAGTCCCACAAGGAGCCTGGGTGTCAACTAATGAACCACTATCTCAATATTATTTAGATCTACCAAATTAAGGCTAGACTTCCAAGTAATTTACTAAAGATTAACTAAGGTGTTCCTTCCAATTAATTAAATATCTGAAGTTTTGACTTCACCCTAATCACAACCGGGGATGATATTAAAAAACTGCACCAATTATATCACTTGCATTTATTCTTTTCATATGCAACTCTCTCAGCAATACACCTATCCTAATAGCAAAGTCTGATTATAATTTGCCTCAAACCCTAAGAAGACTTAATGTATTAAGGCAACCTTTTACTCACTATAAAATCATGCAGACTCATCAGATTATTTATATGATATCTTATTCAAGTCCAAGGCTTATCATCTCGATCTCAAACTCCACCCCGGCATACCTATATTGATCATATGCGTACGACTTATATAGATAAGACATCACACTGTAATAAAGCAAAATTAATATATAAATTAATGTTAATCAATCATCCGGTTAGGGGAAGGTTACATCAAAACCTCTAGCCTAATAGTTTAGTTCATAATAGAAAATGAATACATCATGTTGGTAGAAACCATATACATTAAAACATGAGCATACAGTATAAAGAAAAACAAAGAAACGATGTTTTGATCCGAGCCTTCATTTTTCTCTCTCTCTCTTCCCTCTCCTGCCCCACGCCACGCCTTCCCCCTTGAAGAATAGGTGATTTTCGCTTCTATTCCTAAAATTTGGTGAACAACTCTAGGTGACGTCGCGATGTTGGATGATGAAGACTGGTCAAACATTGTTAGACCTCAATGTCGTTACGTACGAACGTTGCAACTTTAGAGCAGGATTTTGCATTCCTCCATCTTCAAGTCTCTAACATGTCTCTAACTGCACCATTTTACCTGAAAGATCAAAGACCAAATATTAGGTATGAAGCAAATACATCGCCTATTTAAGTACAAACTAGATTATAAACACACTAAAACACAGGTATATAATGAGTGTTTTGGATACTCATCACACCCCCAAACTTAGCTTCTTGATGAGACTGACTCAAAACAAACCAACACTTGAAAATGAGACACCAACAAATAGATGAAATGAGTACGATGAACATGCTACTAAAAATAAATATCAAACTGAACACAACTTGGCAGTATTAGCTTTTTCGAACAAAATTTAGGATCCTTAGGGTTTTTAAACTCTCTAAGGAACTTAGCAGAATAAGGGATGGCCAATTGAGCAACCAACTCCTAAGTCTTTAATGACCTTTCTTGAGGAATCTAAGTAGCAGATTCATGATCTCTAATTTATAACAGGGTTTTAATACCCCCAAACTTAAGCCTAACTCACTTATTTGGAAGAAACTAAGAAAGGATGAGAACACACCCTTTTTATTCACATTAAACAACCTAAAATTACCTAAATACTTAAAAATAAAAGAAAACCAATGCGAAGAAGTTCTAGAAGAGTGTCCCTATAGCAGGGTTCCATTAGTGACTCCCTACTAGTTGGTTAAGGGCACTAGGCATTTAGTTCCCCTCAAACTTCACCCCGAGCACTCAACCAAACTTAAAGGCCCTAGATCAAAGTGATGGATCCATCTTCTCTCGCCCCATGTAATCTGTAGTGAAGTCACCACCTTGATAGTTGCCCAGGCATTAGGCTTTGAAGTCCTGATCATGCCCTGGATTGATTGATGATCCCACTTATTCTAACTCACTAACTTCTTTTTTACATCTTTCTTATTCTTTTCCTTTTTTTTTTTAGTTGGGGCTCAATGACAATCTTCTTTTTCTTAGGTGTCCAATCACTTAGGTTGTTAGAATCCTCTAAGATCATCCTAAATCTTCTAGTTGAGTTCTGACCAAGGTATACACCAGAGATCAAACGTGTGTGTGTTGGATTCCTAGAGAAATAGTTTCTTGAAACACAAGGAGGGTGATTAGGCTAAGTCACCCATATCATACAAGCACACAATTCCAAATTATTTAAGCAGTCCCTAAGGATCCACTCTTGTATACTTGGCCTTTCAAAATCTATGTTCAAAGTGATATTCTATTAGCAGCCAAGTCATCAAACTCATTCATACACACTAAACACACCAAAAACTTACTATAACAAAGAAACAAACACACAAACATGCAAAGAAACGTAAAACATGCAACGCAATCATGCAAATAACATAAAAACTTGCACCCTATTCTAAGAACATATAAACTGAACTAAATTACACTAACAGGGCTCCAAGGCCTCCCTCTATGCCAACTAGGTAAGTTAAAGCACAATACTACCCAAATACCCTAACCATATATCCTAATGAGCATGCCTGTATGAAATGGTAAGCAATCACGAGACTATGCACAAAATACCACCAAACCAATCACCCACACCCCCCAAATAAGATGGACATTGTCCCCACGAAACATGAAACATAAGGCAAGGTGAAGAAACTACCCTAGTGATCCCACCACCGTGGGTGGCTGCGGTGGTGGCAATGATGCAAAGGACTCAGCCAGCTGTTTCGATGAACTTCTAATCATAAACCGTGTTCACCTTCGCTCTCGCTTCCATCGCCAATCGAGACTTGATGTTCTGGGTTTCATCCCTGAAGTATCAAACCTCATGGTGAGGTTCAAATATGATCCTCTATCGTGGTTGAGAAGGAATGAGAAGCCTCAGCGAGATGTGGGCGGGGGAAGTCAGTAGACGCATTAACCTCGCTATCTTATGTCATCATCTCTCAAATCCCAAATGATGGTTTGATAAACCTTAAGCTCTTTCTTCATCCGAGGGTTCATTCTAATCATACACCCCATCCAAGCCTTGGTACACCTTAGCTTATTTTTCACTACAATTGCCTTAATCGAAAGTGTATCTAAGTCACTGCTTTCCAATAAAGACCCTAACTTTCTTATAATCCATAAATATGAAAGGGGTGTCCAAGGTTCATTTCAAGGAACTTTGTTGTAGAGGATAGCATCCTCTATGACTTGCCCCACATCAAAGGAGATATCCTGAATGATAGTGTAGTTCAACAAGACACGTTTTACTATCACTACACAAGCAGAGTCTATTCTGTATGGAGATGAACGATGCTACACTTTGGAATGTGCCAAAATGTTTAGCCTTGATATGTGTTCTGTCCTCACTGCTTCACTTTCCACTCCTCGTCATTGGTAAGAAATCTAAGGACCTCAGTGGTAGTTGAGATTTTCAAATTTCATCATAGGCTTCACTATTTACTAAATTTCTTAAAGTTATAAAATCATTGATAGAGAATTCACACTTAAATATACCAAAGACCCTCTTACCTTTGACCTTTTTCAACATGTGAGCTGCTAGGTTGGCGTAGAATTCTCGCACCACCATTGTAAGGCGACTGGGCAACAAAGTGCACTCCACCCTTTATCTATGATGTCATAAAAAGTCCTCTGGGCGGTGGGAATTATTTCTCCTTAATGAATAAGCAATTTTTCAAAATGAGGCCAAACTTCTCGGTTGCTCCCTCATTCACAAACTTCTCATGATCGTAATCATGAGATGGTTCTTCCACTCTTCAGCTTTTCCTTAAGCTCAATTTTTGCCTTTTTGATGCCATGGTGTATCTTAGTGGTTAGGGTTGAAGATTGAGGTGATCACACTACTTTTTGAAGCAAATTACTGTAAAATTTTCATTTAGGCAATTTATCAAGAAGTTGGTGGGCTTTGTGATGAACACTGTTCTTCCAACACTTTGTAACCTTCTATAACTTCCCAATACTCTACTCTTCTTCTTATGGAAATCAAATCAAAAAGCTCAAAATCTAAGAAAATCTTAAAATGCCCGAAATCCAACAAAAACTCCATTACGATGAAATACCTTTAATGGATGGAAGAACCTTAGGGATTATCTAACCACAGATGTTCTTGAGTGTTCTAGGGCACTCAAAATCGTCTTAAGTTTCCTTAAGAAGACCGTTGATGGATGAATCTGCAAGAGAGCTTCTGAGAGCTATTAGAGTGGAAGTCAAGAATGGGCAAAAATACATCTGATATTAATCTTAAAACAAAACGCTTAATGTTCACACGTCATAATGCTCGGGCCAATGTCACTTTACCGCTTCAAAGTAATGTCATGACATTCCAGAGAGTAATCCAAAAAATTTTAGCCAATGTCACGACGTTCCAAAGGGTATGTTTTTTTCTTTTTCAGCTATTCAGCTAACGTAGCGACATTGGGATGTCGCGACGTTCCAAAGAGCTTCATTACATGGCTTTGTCAAAGGCATTTTCTGCAAGAAAGCTCCCCATGATATGCCACACCCTTCCGCCTAAAAGGTTCTCAAGCTACCCCTTCTTCGCTCTTCAACCTCGAAGGCTAAAAACACAACAAAAAGCAAACAACATTAGTTTATCATCTATGAACTCCGAGAAAACTGAAATTTCTAAAGTCATAACGAAAACACAAATTAAAAACGCTTAAGACTAAGTTAAAAAAATAAAAACTTCAAAAAGCTTGGGTTACCTCCCAAGTAGCTTTGTCACGCCTCTTAGTCACTCGAATCCTAAATGCTGGTTTTCAAAAATGATGGAAATGCTAACAAATCAACATAGTGCTCCAATGCACTGCTCATGGCGGATGGATTATCTTGTCTCCCACACCATCAACTCCCTTGGTTTCTTTCTATACCGTGACCGAACATATCTCAGAGTTTACCAAGTCTCCATGCATGATTCCTCAGAAAATTCTGCATAAGTTGTCATTGGGGTCGTCATCCGATTGCTTCATAGCTTGGAATACATGGTACATGACCTAATCTCCTTGAACTCTGAATTTAAGTGCACCTCTGAACATTAATTTGGTCTCCAAAAGAGAGTCACACTGTTGTGAGAGAAGCAAGAGAGAAATACAAAGACAAAAGAAGAAGAAGAAGAATAAAAGGCCAAGAAAGGCAAAGGAACTCTATGGAACTATGATTTTGTATTTAATCATGTGTATTTCTTGACTTTGTAGGATTTATGCTTTCCAAACCTGGGGTTTAGTTGGGGAATTCATCCTAACCCTGATTTGCAAAGTCATGAAAAGCCCTTAGTTTGTATCAATAAATAGATATGGAATCCTTCCTATTTCTATGGTTTTGTAAAGATTTGTGAACTTTGGTATGAATCCTTGGATTCTATGGCTAGGGTTTGGTTTAAGAAATTCTAAACCACCATTATAAGTGTTTGTGGAGTTGTTTAGGAGGGATTCCATGTTGGTTTTTGATGTAGAATGGAATGGAAGAGGTTTAAGGAAGAAAAGTTGAATCACATGGAAAATCGCATTTCGAAGACAATAATAGTACCTAAGATCAATAAATGGCCCACTCTAAGGTAATCAAAATGGAACCCAGGTGATCATGAGTCAAAGTGGTAATCGGTACCACACATATGAACATGATCGTACAAATTCAATCCAAGTGGTACCGGTACCACTACTCCCTACAACCCTGATTTTTGGTATTCTTACATTGTTAAGCTCAAATTCGAACACCGAGGGTATAGGAACCCTAATAAATGATTAACGGGGATCCAAATAAGAATGAAACTAAGTGAAAAATGCACCGTACCTCGTCGCCGAGGTGGAGCTTAATTCGGCGGCAAAACCTGATCGCCCTAAGATGAGATAGTAAGTTTTCTAAAATGCCATATAATCAGAGGGAATGCCTAAGACCAAGTATTATATGACACGCCACTTTGTTACGACGCAAGGTGCACGCCCCGATAAGTGTTTCAAGACTTCTACCAGTGCTACTGCATCTGCGCGGGCGCACGCTTTGATCAATGTCGCACCCGCCAGTGCTACGAAAATTCGCTACTCATGCTAAGACGCTTGGCTGCAAGACTGCTACATGGGCAGGCACGCTCGATCACGTTTCAAGACTCCTGGGCGAGCCACGACACCTCAGATCGTACGCATCTTCCGTGCAATTTATTGTGTCAGGTTCTACCTATTTCATTACTAGTTTAGGGTATCTAATAGTTATATGATAAGAGTCCTCAATGACGAATAAGATTAAAGTAATGGACATCGTTATGTTCAATGTACTCACTGTACCTCCTCGTATAAGTATAAGCTCCATGTACCACGGCACCTCCACATGCTTATAAGTCCCGCTTAAAAGTATAAGATAAGTATAAGCCGAACCCTACGAGAGATCCGAATAAGTACAAGTCCGTTATAAGTAAAAGTATGTACGTTATTTGTTATATGAATTCATGAAAATTTCAACATTCATATCAAGTATTTGCTTACTATAAATGTTTATATGCATAAGACATATGTTTCCCACTAAGCGTAAAGCTTAGCACGGGTTTTCAATTCGTGTAGGTATAGAGGAGGACGTCTGCAATCTTCCACATACGGGTCAAAGCAAGACATCAAGAGGGGTTCATCACAAGAGGGTTTCGCACTCATGTGTAAACGAATGCACGCTTTTGTATATGTAAATGGGACTCAAGACTAGGTATATGACATTGTAAACACTACTACTATGGTAAAGTTTATTTTGTATTTTTGTATCTTTTGATATGTTATTTTGATTTACGGTACACTAGTGTACACCGATGTCTCGAAAACAGTAAAGAGTCCCAATCCGGAAGATGGGGCTCACCCATCCTCTGCTCGCTTAGGGCGGCCTGGGGCACAAATACAAGTTGCTGGTATCAGCGATAGAAGATAATGAGCAACCTGGTGGCTTGATGGAATCCGATACCAACACAAGAATAAAGCCTGTGTTTAAAGGTTGGAAGTCTACATTGGCTGACAAATCAAGATAGTAAATGTGTCGGGCCTAATGTGGATGTCTTCTTTGTTTTGTGTATTGTCTAGAATGGATCCACCTCGTGAAGTCAGATGAAATGTCTGAAAGCGCCAACTCGATCAATTTGCTTCACTCGCCTACTTAAACGACAGAATTAATATGCCTTTCCACCACATTGGTAAAAATCTCTCAGGATATGGCAAGGGTCTTAGATCAACTCACGGCCCCTCAAGCTTCTAGTGATTTAGTAAGAAAGCAAGGAGTGGAAGAATTCCATGGAACGAGTATGGAAGAGTCCGAGAAAGTCGAGTTTTGGCTTGAAAAACTGGAAAGGGCTTTAGATGAAGTGAGATGTCCTGTGGACCAAAAGGTCACATGTGCAATTTCATTATTGCAAGGTGCAAATAATGATCGTGGAATCGGTTTGAGAAATCCACTGCTCCGCATCCGGGGCCATGGACTACTGTCACAAAAGTTTAATAATAAGTATGTCATCATGATTACATGAGTCAAAATGGAAGCACTGACTTTAAGACAAGCGGAACCGATGGTGAATATGAGAAAGAATCCACCGCCTTAGATGCATCGAAATCTGCCTACGTAAAATCTCTAGATGTAGACACGGAGGAGGGCTTACATGAGTCCATAAAAAGCACCACTACCGTTACTTCAATTATTAGTCACACTTTACCCGCCTAGGCACAAGCGCTATAAAAATTGAGAAGTCCGAAATGAAGAGTCAAGAAAGAAAGAAAAGAGAAAAAGTTCAAGAGGGCCTCTGGGAAAGACCCAGAGAGTCACAAGTTGATTCAGTGATGTGGTTCATCTACAAGTGGGTGGGAGACAAGGACTCACTATGACACAAAGTTCCAACAGGCACCTCAACTGACAAGAGGAAAGACATGCATGCCCGCATTAAGCACAAATATCATCTCAGATTTGCAACCGCAACCCAAGAGCTCGATATGGGAGCAATTTCGACCATGATAGCTAATCGTCCACAAGGATCGAGAAGTTCTAAATCTCAAGGGAAGTGGCAGAGGAGGGTCAAAATGTACTCCCACAAACTCGTGAGTAGGGGTAGAGGACTCATGGTAGACAAGGAAGAGGTAGTGCTCGAGATGCTGAATCGGTCTCCGCTACTACACCCCAAGATGTGCTTATGCTATGAGAGCTCGTGAAGATACGAATATATACTTTCACTCTATTTGATATTGACCATGCTTTAATCGATCCAAAGCCTACACATTCTCCTATCTATGCATGAACAAATTATGATAAATTGCCTTCAAGAAAGATGTTAGCTACATCCTGCTTGCATAAGTCCTCTTCGCATAAGTGAGTTGTGAGTCAACTATGTGTATAAGAATTTTCCTTAATGGTTCGTAGGAATTTTTGGTTGATCCGATTGTTTTGCTTTTCATGAGTTTGATTCGATATTGGGAATGATCAAGTTATCCCAAACATCAGGCCATAATTGATTGTGATAAAAAAATAGTCTTGCTTAAATGTCCTGACCTATCAGAAGTAACAGTACAGGGTATCCGATCTGAATTAATACCGAAAGTTATTTTAGCTATGGAAGCCCAACGTTTTCTGAGAAACGGTTGTGAAGCCTTTTTAGCTTTGATTCTTGACTCCAAAAGAGAAGTGAATTTAGAAAATATTCCTGTGATTAGGGAGTTCCTTGATGTATTTCCCGAGGAATTAATGTGAGTGTTCACTTGAGTGAGAAGTGGATCTCTATCAAGTAGTACGGGGAACGACTCCTATTTCGAGGGCACCTTACCGTATGGCTCCAACTTAATCAAAGAGTCAAGACCAACCATAGGCTATTAGATAAGTGGTTTCATCCGACCCAGTGTCTCACCGAGGTGTGCCGATTTTATTTGTTAAGAAGAAAGATGGCACTCTTTGAATGTGCATTGACTACCGGCAAATAAACAAAGTGACAGTTAAGAATAAGTATCCTTTATCAAGAATAGAGGATTTATTTGATCAATCGAAGAGCAAGTATCTTTTCGAAGATAGACTTCATGACGGATATAATCAACTTCAAAAGAGGTTGATGTCCCAAAATAGCTTTCCTCGAACTTATGGCCATTATGAGTTTTTAGTAATGCCATTTGGCTTGCTTCAATGCTCCGTCGCATTATTGACTTGTTGAATAGGTTTTTCACCCCTATTCGATCAATTTGTTGTGGTATTTATTGGATGACATCTTGGTACTGTGAAGACATGAACGAAGGAATGCTACTTGAGGTTTGAGAGAGAATCGCTTATTTGCAAAGTTAAGTAAATGTGATTTTTGGCTTAAGGAAGGTTATTCCTAGGTCATATTGTATCCGGGAAGGTAATAGAGCCGACCAAATGAAAATTGTGCTACCATGAAATGGAAACCTCTCGAAATGTAAATCGAGGTAAGAAGTTTCTTGGGTATGGTTAGTTATTACCTAGATTCAGGTACAAGGATTTTTTACTTATAGCATCCTCAATTTACAAGAAAGATTAACGATGAGCAAAGTTTGAGTGGGATGATAAGAAGAATCCAAATTTTTGAAAGGTAAAAGAAATAATCGGTTGAAGCATTAGCATTGATTCAAATTTCATGCCTAGTAATTATACCGTGCACAAGAATGCTTCGAGGATAGGTTTAGGATGTGTATTGATGCAAGACAGGAAAGTGGTGGCTTATGCTTCTAGATAGTTGAAACCGCATGAACAACACTATCCCACACACAAGGATTTGAGTTAAGGAAGTATATGTTCATGGAAAATTCCATGACGCTATTTATATGGGAGAAAAAATGTAGGAATTTACCGATCATAAGAGTCCTAATATTTTCTAACTAAAAAGATTTGAACTTGAGGCAATGTCGTGTTAGAATTGTTTAAAGACTATGACTCAGATAATTGACTACCACCCCTAGAAAGTAAATGTAAAGTGGCGAATGCCTTGAGTAGGAAAATTTGTTTCTCGGCTGACTTTGAAAGATTACACTTGAGACTTGTATCCGATGGAGCCTTATTAGATCAATTGAGAGTTATACAGATTTGAAGCAAAATGACAGGTAAATGCTTAGAAAATGATGCTAAGTTACAAAGAGATACAAAGAATAAGATCGAGACAAGACTGATTATGTAATAGATGAAAGAGGAGGTTTGTCAGACAAAACAAAATATAAATAATGAAATGGATTTGAGAAAGAAGATCTTATATGAAAGCCACAATACTGTTTTTACCATGCACCCTGGAGGTAATAAGATGTACCAGGATATGAAACAAGATTTCATCGTGGCTAGACAAAAATATTACTTCGAGTATGTATCTAAGTGTCTCCATGTCGCCAGGCAAAGGTCAACACCAAGTACCATCCTGCTTATCAACTCTTCCAATTCCCCAATGGAAGCCGGATAATATTACTAGTGGATTTCGATTCGATTTTCCTCACCCATAGGAAACATGATGCCACTAATAACGGTTAATAACTGTAGTTTCGCTGCTCTGATCTCATCAACTGATTCGTTGACCGCCCATCCAACTTTTATGTGAGTGAAATTTTCGATCGTATTTGACGATTCCCTTTATCAATAGTGTCCGATCGCGATCCATTTGCTTATCAAGGTTCGAAAGAATTACAACTATCTTTTGGCATGAGATTGAATTTTAGTAATCGTTTCCATCCACAAATGCATGGACAACTGAAAGAGTGATGTGTCGGGAAGATATGCTTCGTATTTTGTATTAGATTTTCCGAAGTCGATAGGTATATTCCACTTATGGAATTTGCTCAAATAATAGTTATCCGTCTAATATTGGTATGGTCTCTTATGAAGCTTTGTGGCGAAGAAGATGTAGAACCTCGTGTTGGACGAGTTGGATGAGCATAAGATTGTCTGGTCCCGATTTAGTAAAGACACGAAAGAAAAAGTTCGCATTATTTAACAGGTTAAAAACTCATGCTGATGTATTAAAAAGGTCTATTCTGAACTCCAAGAGAAAGGATAGAATATGAAGTCGAGACAAGGTTTTTAAAAGTATCCTGGAAAAGATAACATTGAAGAAAAGCAAAACCGAAATCCAAGATTCATCGCCTCTTACAAGATTTTAGAAAGAGTCTGACCAAGAGCTGTATCAAGCTGGCACTCCTCTAGAGTTAGCCAAATTACATGATGTATTTCATGTGTCTACTTTCGAGATATCGTTTCAACACACTCGTGACATATTACCACCAAGATATACAAGTACAAGAAGATTTCACTTTCATGAAGAGCCAAAAGCTATTCTAGATCGGGAATAAGATACCAGAACAAGCAAGTCCTTCAAAAGTGTGCTTTGGCACATCACGGTATGGAAGAAGCGACATGTCTGAACAACAATGAGGGTACAGACTTTAGCTCTTCAAACAAGTAATTTCATAGATAAAATTTATTTTATGGGGGAGGGGAGGGAGAATTGTAATCGAAATATAAATTTAGTCATTTTCAACGAGTTTAGGTATTTCTAGAGGCATAATTTGAATTTTTCATAATTTAAATGTGAAACATGGAAATTGAGAAACCCCGAAATTTTATTAAGACATAAGGACAAATTTGTAATTGGTCAAAATGGGACAAAAAAAACATAAAGTAAGAAGAGTATAATGAAGTGGAATAAATTTTAACTTTGATTTGGTAAAAAGAAAGGAACTTATGACTAAAGAGCAGAAATTAAAAGGAAAATTAAACTATAAAGGAGAGGGATAAAAATATCCTAGATTTTTGGTCTCCAAAAGAGAGCTCCATACTTCAGTCAGAGAGAAGAAAAGAGAGAGAAAACAAAGATGTAAGAAGAAGAAGAAGAAGAAAAGGCCAAGAAAGGTATGGAACTCTATGGAACTATGGTTTTGTATGTAATCATGTGTATTTTGGACCTTGGTAGGGATTTCTATGCTTTCCAAACCTAGGGTTTATTTAAGAATTCATCCTAACCCTAGATTTGTAGGAAGTCATTGAAACCCTAGTTTGTATCAAATAGATATGGAATCCTTCCTATTTCTATGGCTTTGCAAAGATTTGTGAACTTTGGTATGAATCCTGATTCTATGGTTAGGTTTGGTTTAAGAAATTCTAACTACCATTATAAGTGTTCTCATGGGAGTTGTTCTGAGGGATTCAAGGTTATTTTTGTGTGATGGAATGGAAGAGGTTTAAGGAAGAAAGTTAACCAAGATGGCAAATATGCCATTTCATAGACAAAGATCTCTTGCAATCGGTACCAAACAGCGTGGTATCGCACCACTTAAGCAGTATCCAAATGGTACCCTGCATTCATGATTAAAGTATGCCTGCACAAGATCACTACTCCCTACAACCCTGATTTTTGGTATTCTTACATTGTTAAGCCCAAATTCAACACCGAGGTATATGGGAACCTTAATATGATTACTGTGGATTGAAATAAGAATGAAATCCAATAAATGTATCAGACTCGCCGCCAAGGCGAAGAAAATTCAGCCGGGCAAACTGACGCCCTATGGATGAGATAAGAAGTTATCAATACAAGCAATTATAGGAAACTTAAGACCTGTGGTTGAATGACACTCACACTTATTACGACGCAAGTGCACGCCCGATCGCATTTGACTCCGCTGCTGTACGACACTCCTCTACATGGGCAAGACGTTTGTCGCGCTTCAAGACTGTTAAGTGTTACCACACTCGCACGCGCACACGCCTAATTAAATACGGCTTCCTCCGTCAGCCGCTTACGACACTTTGTTACATGGGTAGGCATCGCTCTAATAAGTGCTTCCCAAGACTTACTTCTAGCCACAAAGACCTCAAGATCGCACGTACACCTTTCAGTACCTTATTTATGTCATACGAATTGCTTCTTATTACCGGTCTAGGTATCTCCAATGTTTCATGAGGTCCGAATGACGAATAAGATTAAAGTAATTGACATCAAACACCGACGTACCTATAGGTACTCAGATAAGTATAAGTCTATGTACCTAATGGTACCTCCAGATAAGTATAAGTTTACTAAAAGTATATGTATACTTTGTAATTCATGAGATCTGAATAAGCATAAGTATGTTATAAGTACAAGTATGTGTATTAGCTTGTTATATGAATTCATGAAAATTTTGATATCTGTTACTGTTATCTGCTTACTATAAATGTTTATATGCATAAGACATATTTCCCACTAAGCGTAAAGCTTAGCACAGGTTTTCAATCCGTGTAGGTATAGAGGAGGACGTCCGCGATCTTTCCGTATACAACTGGGCCAGCACACTAGTAGGGGTTCATCACAATAGGTTCCGCACTCTGATGTGTAAATGTAAATGCATAGTTTTTGTATATGTAAATGGGACTCAGGACTGGATGTATATGACATTGTAAATACCACTACGGTGGTAGGTTTATTTTGTATTTTTGTATCTTTGGATATGTTATTTTGATTTAGTTATAAGACTTGGGTACACCAATGTCTAAAAGGTGTAAAGAGTCCTAATTCAAAGATACTCGCGCCTCCTTCGCTCGTCAGTGTGGGTCTGGGGCGCGACATTAGATAAGGCTTCCTCCATATCTACCTTCTTCTCTTTTGGCTGATTATTGCTTTCCATTGGTTACACTATGTTTTAAGTGTTTTTCCAAGGGAAGTTCTTATTATTTCTCCAACCCCGAATTTCGAAAATTATTGCCTACATACTCTGATTCCCATCACGCTTATCAGACCTAGCTATGTACTGAGCTTGTTTTAGTGTTCTCTGTCCTGACTGGCATTCCACTGTTTGGTGAGGTCCGTTGCAAATTTCACATACCATTGAGCTAGTTTGGATAGAATGGGTTGAGGCTTGCTGATTCTGTAACTGCTTAGTGAGTAGTGAAACTTGTGTTGCTAAATTAGCAAGCACATTAGAATCTACTCCACTAGTTCCATTCCCTTTCACAATTCGTTCTTGCGACCATTGATAACTGTTGGTAGTTATCCCATCCAATAAGTCGAAAGCCTGTTGTGTCGTCCTTTTCAAAAAAATACTTCCAGCTGAGGCATCAATCATCTGTCTTGTATAAGCATTTAGGCCAATATAAAAATTGTAAATCTGCATCCACCTGGTCAACCCATGATGGGGACACTTCCTCAATAATTCCTTGTATCCTGTTCCACGTTTCAGTTAAGCTTTCGCTATCTTTTTGGGCAAATCTATTGATCTCTATCCTTATCTGTGCAGTCTTAGCAGGGGGTAGAACTTTGTTAAAAATTTATGGACCAAATCGCCAACTTATGATGGAGTCGAGTGGTTTAGAATTTTGGCTATGTCACTTAAGGGTAGTGAGAATAATCCAAGTCGTATAGCCTCCTCTATTACCCCATTATATTTCACATTGTCACATACTTCTAAGAAGCTTGTCAAGTGAGTATTGGGATCTTCACTTAGTAGTCCAGCTTAATAACTCGAGTAATTGTGGTAACAAATTCTTCGGGCCCAAAATTATTAGCTTTAATCGGAGGTCTCGTATTATGGACTGTATGACTGTAGGTGGTAATGCGAATTCCTCCAATAGCATACCTGGGTCAACGGGTTGAACCACTGGCCTACTAACATTATTGTTTCCTCTATTTCCGCCTGGCAGTTCATTCTCATCCCTCATATTCGGATTCTGCTGTAGATTTTCTTCCATGTTAACAAGGTAGCGGTTATGTGTGTCTAACAACCTTCTCTCTCTCCGAAGTCTGCTGATTGTTTGTTCTATTTCAGGGTCAAAGGGCGCTACTTCTCCTATGCCTTGTCTTTGCATACAAGTGACCAAAACTCCTTGAAACACCTCATAGCCCATCGGTAGAACTATTAATCAAATAAAATTTAAAGTAAAAACAAAATTGTCTAAAGTAATATTTAAGTAAACAATTATCAATATTGACACTTGTGCCGAAATGTCCCCAGCAACGGCGTCAAAAACTTGACGGGCCACTGATTGCTTGTGTTACTTATATATAAACACACCCGTTCGCGCAAGTGCAAGTGTTTATTTTAAGCAGTCTAGTGATAAGTTAAGGTCATCCCACAAGAAGTTTAGGTGTCAATTACTGAACCAATTTACTTAACATTATTTAGATCTGTCAAATTAAGACTATAGATTCTCTAAGTAATTTACTAAAGACAACTAAGCTGTATTCCTTCCAATTAATTAAATATCTAGGGTTTTGACTTCACCCAATCACAGCTGATGGATATTTAGAAAAATGTAACTCAGTTATATCACTTGCATTTATTAATGGTGAGTTGATCTTTTATATGCATCAATCTCTCTTCATCATTGAGCACCTATCCTAATAACGGGTTGTATTGCATCTTTGCCTCAAACCTTAAGACTACTGAATGCATTAATGGCAAACCCTTTTTACCACGTATAAAATAATGGTATTTCTACTCTATGATTGATTATACGATATCTTATTCGTGTCCCTAAGGCTTATCTCGATCTCAAAACCCTAGCCTGAGCATACCTATATTGATCAAGTACAAGTATGAATTTCATATAGAGATAAGACATTCAATAATTGCAAGAAATAAAATTAAATATATAAATTAATGCTAATCAATCATCCGAAGTTAGGGTTACATCAAAACCCTAGCCTAATAGTTTAGTTCATAATAGAAAATGAATACATCATGTTGGTAGAATCCATATAGATTAAAACATGAAAGACAAGAAAAGAGTAAAGAAAACAAAGAAACTATGTTTCGATCCGAGCCTTCGCCTTTTCTCCTATTCACGTCTGTACGCCTTCTCCCCCTTGAAGAATAGGTGATTTTCGCTTTTATTCCTAAAATTTGGTGGACAACTCTAGGTGACATCGCGATGTTGGATGATGAAGACTGGTCAAACATTGTTAGACCTCAATGTCTTTACGTACGAACGTCGCGACGTTGGAACGTCTCGATGTTGGAGTAGGATTTTGTATTCCTCCATCTTCAAGTCTCCAACATGTCTCCAACTGCACCATATTACCTGAAAGATCAAAGATAAAACCAAATATTAGGTATGAAGAAAAAACATCACCTATTTAAGTACAAACTAGATCGTAAACACACCAAAATACAAGTATATAATGAGTGTTTTAGACACTCATCAATCTTATCCTTCTAAATCTTATCAACCTTCAAAACCTTTTCATCTTATTCATAGTGACATTTGGGGTCCATCTCGGATTCCCACATTGTTTGGAAAAAGATGGTTTATTACATTTATTGATGATCACACAAGCCTGACTTGGGTTTATTTTCTTAGGGAGAAGGGTGAATTTGCTGATGTTTTCAAAAAATTTCATGCATTGATCAATTGTGACGCCCCAAATCCCAAGGGTCATTTTTTTTTTTGGAATAGTGACTCAGGAACCGTGTCCCAAATAACGATCCTGAGTAGTGACTCACACTCCGCATAGTGCGTCGAAAATGGTCGAGCGCACAAAGGCTGCGGCACCACGCACCCACCGAAGCGCACACTACGCGCTGGGCCCCACAGCGAAGACTGGGTCGCGCACAAGCCATATTATCGCGACGATCAGACACGCCCAGCCCGCTTGGCTTGTCGCGACACCAAGGGCCGTGTCGCGAGACCCGAAAGGGGCGACCCTGTCACGAGTTGCTACACCCATGTCACGACACCAAAAGTTGTGTGGTGATAGCCCTCTACTCACCACGAAGGCTTCTAACATCAATAAACTCGCGATTGCATATATTATACAAAAAAGAGTTTAATTACAATTTGTCTTTAATTACAAGTTACAAAAATAATTGGTTTTCAACCCAGATTTTTTTTTTTACAAAAACATAAATAAGGCCAAATATGGCCATTTCTTCGCCTCTAAGGCCTCAGGTGCATCCCATCCCTGGAATGCCTTCAGTACTTGAAATTTTTATTCCCACGACGGGGTGAGCAATGTCTAGTAGTTGAATTCTCCTACGAGGGCTACTCCCCACCTAAAATGCACATGCAATGGCACATCACAACATCCACATTCCATACAATTTATACATGGAATGATTTATATCATGCATGAGATGTTTTCTACGCCATATCCCAATCACTCCACCTAATCCTCACATGACTATACCAAGTGTGACAATCGTCAATGGAAATACCAATGGCACCCATATACCGAGCCTTTGTCGGCTCACAAACATCCAATGCAATTTTCCAATGGGTAACCAATCCCGAGTCAATACCGTGCACCCACACCCGACTTGATGCGATGTCATCGTGCACATGAATGCAATGATGCCAATTCATATATCCAATTCCAATGGCTCATACATAATTATATTTCATATAATTCAAACAATCATGTTAACACATCAATTAGCATGCATTAACATATCATTTTTCATACACATTTCAAACCATTCAATTCAAGTAAATTCACATGGACAATTTCAGTCCAACAAGCAAATCAGATTGTTTTTAACAAGCCCAAAACCAGTCCGTGGGCTATCCAAGGATGGCCCCCTCATCAAGCATTGGTTCCACTTCTTGGAACCGGAATCCATGTCATTTCCGGCCTCACAACACTCAAAACCATTTTCATGGCTTTTTAGACAAAGAATATCCAAGTAGAAAAAGACCCCTACCTCCCGGAGGTTGTCAAAACTCCTTGTTTTTTGTCTCTACTTGTAGCTCTTGTCGCGAGGAAGCTCTTTTCCTCTTGCTCCGTCGGAAACCGCCGGTCCGATCGCCGAGAAATCTAGAGAGAAGTGGAGGTTTCAAAACTCTCTTCTTCTTCCTTTCTCTCCTCTCTCGGGCAACGCTTCTCCCCTCTCTCCTTCTCTTCTCCCAACCAATTCGGGGTCAAGATGGGGTCAAGAGAACTCGTCCCTCTCACGCCACATGTCCAATCCTTATCACTCTGTGATTACCCTTATCCACTTTATCCTTAATAGTGGATTTCTTTCCACTCATGGGTTGCCACATGTCCACATGGGTCCCACTTGAGCTCTCATTGTTTGACTTGCTCACATCTTGACACGTGGCTCAATGTGAGCCACTCAACACCTACCACATGTCACGTGTCACTCTCGGTGCCTTGAAAAACGTGAAATTCCGACTATTTTGGAATTAGATGAAATTCGATGTGGTAGCTAGATTTCACGAGACGATTTCAACGGTAAAGTCTGTTTCATCATCCGAGATCTAGAAAAATTCTGAATTTTTGATCGAAATTACCGTCTTATCCTTTTTCAGAAAATTAGAATTTTCTCGGGTTTTACATCAATACACAATTTAATGAACAAATTCAGATTTTTCAGAGTGATAATGGTCAGGAGTATGTCTCTACTTTTTTAGGACAGTTTTTTTAGTGAGAAAGATATCAAAGTTCTTGTGTTCAAACACCTTAGCAAATTGGAGTTATTGAGAGAAAAAACAAACATATTCTTGAAATCACAAGAGCCTTACTTTTTACACACAATGTTCCAAAATATCTTTGGGTGATGCATTATTACATGCGGTGTTTTAATCAATAGAGTGCTTTCCGAAGTGCTTTCTTTTGCAACTCCACTCAAAAAATTTCTTTCGAAAATCTAGCACAAGGTACTTTGCGGATTTAATTTAAAATTCTCTAAGACATTCATGTTTGTTGCCAACAATGATTTTGTAAGAGTAAATTGATCCATGTGCACAGTTGTGTTTCTTGGGTATTCTTCAAAATCAAAAGGGGTACAAATGTTTTGATCCTGCCACTAAAAAATAATTTGTTACAATTGATGTGTTGTTTTTTGAAAATCAATCATTTTTTAAGTCTTCAAGTGAGGGGGAGCAAATAGATAAGCAAGTATCAAATTCGGTTATACCAGTTTTTGAACTTGATTTCTTATTTCATGATTCTTTTTTATGGAAAAAAATGACCAATCTTCTACACTTCCCAATTCGACCAGTCCTTAGTTTCATTAGGATCAAAATGGTTTTGAAAATTATTCATCTCATGGGCAGAATTTGGAAAACCAACACACTGTTTTACGGCCTATGCAAACACAAGATTTACAACTAAATTATAGGATTCCTAATACTGAAAATGTTGAACCTATGCTTCATCACTGTAATGTTCCTCAAGACAGGTTTAGTGGCAAAGTGTACTCTAGACTAAGTCGGCTCAAGTGGTACAGTCTTCCATGCTTCAATAACTCGAACCGGTTCCTCTTCCTAGTCCAGCGCCTATTCCTTCTAACAATCTTCCCTTGTTTCTTCTTAGTCTGATGTTCTAATTACTCTTCGTAAAGGTGTTTGTAAAACCCGAGAAAATTCTAATTTTCTGGAAAAATGGTAAAATGGTAATTTCGGTCAAAATCCGGAATTTTTCTAGATCTCAGATGATGAAACAAACTTCACCGTTGGAATCGTCTCGCGAAATCTAGCTACCACGTCGAATTTCATTGAATTCTGATACAATCGAAATTTGCACGTTTTTCGAGGCAATGATCGTAATGCAGGACTCTTGGCACATTTTGGGTGGCTCACAATGTGCCACGTGTCAGGTGCAGAATGAGTAACTTGACCTCAAGTGTGGGCCATGGGTAGACACATGGCATGATGCCATTGGATGAAAATCCAAAGTAGGTGGATAAGAGGATAGGGTGTAATCCTCTCAACAAATGGGAGGTTGACATGTGGCAATGAGGACAAAAAGGGGAATAAATGAAAAGAAAAAGAAGACATCTCTTCTCCATTTGGCTGGTACGTGTAGGAGGGGAGAAACAAATTATAGAGATAAAAAGTCCAACTTCTCTCTAGATTTCCCGGCCGCCGAACTGGCCAGGTTCTCTTCGGCCAAGAGGCAGCTGCTCACGCCGCGCGACTAATGCGTAAGACCGGTTTTGTGGAGTTTTGACAACTCCGGAAGGTAGGGGTCTTCTCCTACTTGATTTAATCCTTATTTAAGAGCCTTGTTAATGATTTGGTTGATATGAGGCCGTGGAGGAAACAGCCGTCGCCCCAAAACTGGGACTAAAATGCTAGAAATTGGGACTCGATTTCGACTCGTTATCGTCCATATGTGTTGTTTGTGTGTTAAATTGTGGTTGGAGTAATTCTGAATTAAATGGCCGTGGAGTTTCATCCCTATGGGATCGAATGCTCGACCAATAGCTGCGACAACCCACGTGACCGTTGACCGCAAAATAGCCCTGCCGATAGGTCGGGACTAAAATTGTCCATGTGTGTTGTTTGCAAAATATTGCTTAAAATGGATGGCTTGAATTGTGTGGAAATTAATATGTTAATGCATGGAATTTAACGTGTTAACATGATGTTTGAATTATATAAAATATAATGCGTAGAGCCATCGGAATCGATAAATTCTAGTACATGCATGATTTATATTAACATGAATTGTTTGAATGGCATATCGCATTCCATATGCACCAGGCACCCTAGAATGGTAGGTAGGTGTGAGTGCATGACATGAAATGAAAAAAGAGGAAAATGCCAGAAAGGAATTTCAATAGAAAAGATTTTTCGTAGATTCACTGGAAGACTGTCCAAATCACCACCGGAGGCCCACGAACTGTTTCGGGAGACATCCAAAAATCATTTGAAGGGTTGTCCGATAGATTTTACCGAAACTCGCAGAGTATCTTTTGAGAACAAAACCTTGCTTTAAACAATATTGCTTTTCTCACTCTCAAGCCAGTACGCGTGAGGGAGTCGGTGAGGGCTCGAGACATGGGAGTGGGTGGGTCACATCCATATCATGGGAGATATTTATAGGGACTTGCATGTTTTACTTGAATGTGTTTGGGTTGAACCATTGCATGTGCACTTAGGTGGGGAGTAACCCATGTAGGAAATTATCACTACTGGGCATTGCTCACCCTGTCGAGGGAAAATTATTTCAGGTACCGAAGGTTCACCTGGAGATGGGACGCATCCGAGATCTTAAGAAATGGCCATATATGGCCTTGTTATGTGTTTTGTAAAAATGTAGGTAAAAGACCCAGTTTTGGATAATTGTAAATTAACTCCTCAGAGCAAATATACATTTTGTGAGGCGGATGTACGAGCCAATGTGGCCATTTTACCAATGTACGGGTCTCAAGGATATGAGACACAAAGATTCCGTTGTGCTGATCGGTGGGACAAAGGGACACCCTGTGATTTGGGGCGTCACAAGCAGTTAGAACCTATACAACTCTCAAGATCCCTCTTTCTCTCACTTATTTCTCCTATGATAAGTTATCCTCTTTTTTTTCTTGCTTCATGTCTAATCTCTCTACTATGGAGATTCACAAAGATATACAAATTGCCTTCTAGGATCCGGACTGGAAGAATGTTGTGTGGAAAAAATGAGTGCTTTGGAGAAGAACAAAACTTGGGACACTGTACCTTTGTCAAAAGGAAAGAAAACCGTGGGCTGTAAATGGGTAATGTTGTCAAGTACAACTTAGATACTCCTGTAATGTTATAAAGCTTGTCCAAGTACAAAATCTTAACTTAACTATGGTATTGATTATCTGCAGACTTTTTGCTCCCGTTGCTGCTTAATACCATTCTAATTCTTCTTTCCATCGTAGTTCACTTTGACTAGCCTTTGACAACAAATGGATGTGAAGAACGCCTTCTTAAATGACGAGTTGAGGGAAGAAGTCTTCATAGTGCCACCACCAGGTTTTGAGATGAATTTTGGCTCTCGGATTTGCAAACTCCGTAAAGCCTTGTATGGGCTAAAGCAATCTCCTTGCACGTGGTTTGACAAATTTACAATCTTTGTGAAGGAGCAAGGCTACACTCAAGGACAGTCAGATCATACTCTATTCTACAAGTATGCCGCTACTAACAAGATTGCCATCTTGATCGTTTATGTTGATGATGTCATCATCACTGGCAGTGATGAGGGGGAATTAGCTTGCCTAAAGAGAAAATTAGCCACTTAATTTGAAATCAAGGATCTTGGTTAGCTCAAATACTTCTTAGGAATGGAAGTAGCTTAGTCAAGAAAAGGGATTGTGGTGAGTTGGCAAAAATACATCCTTGAACTCTTGAAGGAAACATGAATGATTGGTTGTAAGCCAGTTGATACACCAATTTATCCAAATAGGAAACTTTGTGATAGTCAAAGTGAAGAACGAGTAGACACCGGTCAACATCAAAGACTAGTTGGAAAGCTCATTTATTTAGCTCACACTCGACCAGACATAGCCTTCCCTGTCAGTCTTATGAGCCACTTCATGCATTCTCCAACAAAGGAGCATTTGGAAGCTGCTTATCGAATTTTGAGATACCTTAAAGGATCTCTTGGAAGGGGATTGTATTTACAAAAGGGAGATCATCAAGGTTTAGAGATCTACTCCGATGCAAATTAGGCTGGATCTATAACTGATAGAAGAACAGCCTCCGGCTATTGCTCTTATGTGTGGGGAAATTTAGTGACTTGGGGAAGTAAGAAACAAAATGTGGTGGCTATAAGTAGTGCAAAACTGAGTTCAGTATGATGTCTAGTGGGATTTGTGAGCTACTTTGGTTGTAAAAGATCATGATGGAACTTCGACTACCCTTTGAGACTCTTATGAAGCTCTATTGTGACAATAAGGTAGCGATTAGCATTGCAAATACTCTTGTGCAGCATGGTCGAACCAAGCATGTAGAAATAGATCGCCACTTCATCAAGGAGAAACTAGAAGGAGGAAACATCTACATGCCTTTTATTCTGGCTAGCCAACAAGTTGCAGATATCCTGACTAAGGGACTGTTCAAGCCTAATTTTGATGCACTTGTAAACAAGTTAGGACTTCATGATATTTACCTTCCAACTTGAGGGGAGTGTTAAATTAGTTAGAAAATCATGTATAATTAGGTTGTTGTAACTAATCCTAGAAAATAGGGGAATTTAGTTTTTTAGTTTTTGACTTTTTTCTTAAATATAATCAAGATTTCATGTATAAATATGGGTGACTTACCCTTATTAATTAGAGGTTTTATTTTTCCCCCGTGACATCATAATAAAATAATAATAATATTAGATCTTTGATTATTTAAAAAATCAATTTGTTAGAGATGGAATTAGAGTTTTTATTGTACTTTAGTTTTTATTAATATGTTGGTCTCTTGAAAATATAGGTGGAATGAAATCAAACAAGGTTAGCAAAGTCTGGAGTTATAGATATGAAAAAAAAAAAATTCTTTTAACCTATGTAAGGTGTGGTCTTACGTTATTTTTCTCTAACAAAATTCGAGAAAGCCATTTAGATTTTTGTTTGTGTATTTGCATGGTTTTGAATAGAATTTTGGCCGCTTCTTAGCTTCTTTTTTTTTTCATCTCTATCACTTACTTAAAGTTACTGCAAAAATAACAAATAGTTACTAGCACCAGTTATTAATGTTATATATATGCATTATTTTTATATCTGTTTATCATGTCTATATAGGTAAATTTACCTTCAATCATCTATTAGCTATTAACTACTTTATCAAGCAAAAATTTATAATCAATTATCAGTACCACCTACTAACTACCAGTACCAACTACCAACTGCTATTAATTACTAGTTATCAGCTATCAATTATCAATTAAACCAAACATGACCAAAGAAAGAAAGAGACTAAAATTACACTTAAAAAAAACTGAAACAAAATCCTAAGCAATTAAGATAATGGGGGGAAGGAAGAGAACTTTTTTCCATTGAAAATAATAGTGCCACATACTCTAAAGCACGATCTGACATTGTAAATTAACATGTAACCTATGAGAAAAAGAAAGGGAGAGAAAAAAAAATCTAGATTGAAGAAGAGAGAGAAAGTGTGCTACGTTTGATTTCTGTTTTTTATATTTTACCATTATTCGTTATGCTTATGTTATGGTGTCGGTTTTTAAGTTATGAAAATCCTTATATTCATGGAAACCGTGAACAATTATACTAATGGTAAAATTGTAAAAATACAGTTATTTTTTTGCGAATTTGTACAGTTTAGAAACTGTTAGTAGGTTATGAACCTCGGCTTTCAAACAAATTATTGAATTGGAAGTTAGAGCATCTTTTTAAAATTCCGTTAGCGTAACTAGGAAACTTACCATTATTCAAATCTTTTGATTGCATTTGATTTCATAAGCTACTAAAAAAAATGCTAAAAACTTATTTTCTTGTAATTGATCGTTTTTTAAAATATTAAATATAATTAAAATTATTTAGAAATTTATTGACACACTCCCTACCCCCTTACTATTAGCGGGTGTGCCGCCAATTCACATAAATCCCTCAACCGCTACCTCTAACGACCAGAAATTCCATGAAGCGGTCACGCCTAAAAACTCCTATAAAACAAAATTTTCCTTTTTCCAACTTATGATTTGGTAAAATCTCGGCAACATATCGGTTGCATAAATGAAACATTTCAAATCCTGTATACACGATTTACACTTTTTCCAAATATGGCAACCAACAACTTCCTTTCAAAAGAGCCTCAGGCTCAACACATTTTCACAAAACCACACTATGTACATACATATGCTCCATTATACAAATTCAAAGTATTTCCTTACATAATATTAATAACAGCACCGATACAAAAAGTCGAGAATTTACTATGAGTTCCAAATAGTCCTAGAGTGCCCTGCACTGAAAATAGTTTTTAAAACAGAAAATAATGAGAGCTAAACGAAATGTTGAGTGTATGCATATAAATGTTTCGCTTTTTCGAAAAATATATCTCAAAACTCGCAAAAACCTCTTTTACAAGATATTGCAGTTTCCTGCTTGCTTACTTTAAAGTTTCTAAAACTTGCTTGCTTTTAAAAGTTTATAAAACTTATCTCAAATCTCTTGCTTGCTTTTAAAAGTTTATAAAACTTATCTCAAATCTCTTGCTTGCTTGTTTTACCTTGCTTTGCTTTAAAAGTTTATAAAACTTTTCTCAAATCTCTTGCTTTAAAAGTTTATAAAACTTTTTATAAACATGGGAGCCTGGGCTCAACCGCATGCTTTAAAATAAAAACGGGAGCCTGGGCTCAACCGCTTGTTTTAAAATAAAACGGGAGCCTGGGCTCAACTGTTTGCTTAAAATAACCACTCGGAGCCTCGCTCAACCGACATTGTTTTGCACAAAAACTGGAGCCCGGCTCAACCGCTTTGCTTTAAAATAAACACGAGCCTGTCAACTGTACCAATGGTTGATTTTCAAAACTGTATAAAACATGCTTATAAATCATCAACCACTCGAGCCTTTCCGCCATGTACCCTAGTGAACACGGAGCCTAGGTATCGACCGCGTCTGGCTGACCCCGGGGTCCACCACCCAGGTGAAAGGGCCTCGGGCACACTTCACTTCACCTTTTCCAGAAATATGGTAATCTGACTTGGGTCCCATTACCATAATTTAGTTAACGCTGCTAACCCTTATATACTCATGTACGCGCTCACGGTTCCTTTAAATGCATGATGCATGAACCAAGTTTTCTCGACTGTGCAAAATTTAAAAAAATGCATGAATGATATCCTAACACCACCGCACGCACGGAATACCTCTCTGACCGTATGCTTGCTTAAAACTAGGGATTTTAGTTAGGCCTGTTTTCAAAAATATTCTTTTTGCTTGCTTGCTTGCTTGCTCTTTGAAACATGGTTTAATAATTCAAAACCATTGTTTGCTTTGAATATGGTTTGATAATTCAAAACCATTGCTTGCTTACTAAACTCATTGCTTGCTTTTTAAAAGTATAAGGAAATAAATCAAACCATTACTTGCTCGTTTTTCATACATATGGTTTAAAAATCAACCATTGCTTGCTAAACTCATTGCTTGCTTCTTTTCAATATGGTTTACAATCAAAACCATTAAATACCAAGTAAAACAGCTTTATAATATAATACACTAGTATTTGAAAACAAAGTTTAACACTCACCTTTTTTGCTTACTAAATCCTCGAAAGCACGACGCACTACTTTCCCCTCGGGGCTTTGCTTTTAGCCTACACACTCAAAAGAATACGGCGAACACATTAATCGCCTGCGTATAACGTAAACTTAACGTACTTCATAGCACTTAGTCACACTCAATTCTCTTCACCTCGGCGGCAAGGTACGCTACGTTTTTCATTGAGTTCCAATCTTCTTTGAACCTCTCTTAATCATTTAGTAAGGTTCCTATACTAACGGTGTACGAATTCGGGCTTAATTATATGAAATTATAAGAATCTGGGCATTTTGGGCAGTGTGGTACCGGTACCACTCTGTTCGGTACCGGTACCATACACATTCTGTATGGTGGTACGCAGACATTTTTATCGGTACCGGTAATCACTTTGTATCGGCACGCACCTATTGAATTGCTAGTGGCACCGTAACACTCGTTTTGGTACCGGTACCACTTCGTGGTTTTTCCCAGAATTGCTTCTTTTTCCCTCTTTTGGTACCAATTCTCTTCATACAACTTTTCCATTCCATAATACCTCAAGAATCAACATGGAATTCATCCTAAAAACAACTCCACAACACTTGAATTTGTGATTTGGAACTTCATACCACAAAACCCTAGGTGAAAATCTTTAGAATTCAACCCAAGGTCCACCAATTCCTACAAAACTGTAAAATTATGATGATTCCATGTTTATTTTATACCAATTAGGGTTTTTTCCATAAAACTTCAAGAATTCTAGGGTTAATGTAATCTCTCCACAAAACCCTAGAACAAGGAGGAACTAATCTCCATACCAATAACCCTCGACATCAAAATACACTTGATACCATACAAAAACATACCTTTTTGCTACTCTTCTTCTCCTTCTCCTTCTTCTTCCTCTTCTTCCTCTTCTTCATCTTCTTTTCTCACCAAAACGTGAAGCCCTAGCCAAAAAGAATGAGACCAAAATGAAATGTTTATCTCATCTCCCTTTTTATATTCTAATCTTTGCCTTAATTGCAAATAAGTCCTCCATCATTTTAACATTTGAAATTCAACTTTTGTTATTTGTATTTTTGGCATCTTCTCTTCTTTGATTATGACCCTTATGTCCCATTTTGGCCAATTACAATTTTACCCTTCTTCTAGCATCACATTTTCGGGTTCATAAATTTATCATTTCACAATTTCATCCTGAACAACAACTTCCAAAAATATGTCAATGGCACTTGATGCCCATATGTGCCCCTACAGTTACAATGTACTGTACACCTTCTCTGAACGGGGCTTTACATTTATGTAGTGTGTAATTATTCAATCTTTATATAACAAGTTTAAGCATGTATAATAATCTTAAAGTAACAAATAAAAATAATTATGACTTTGTTCTATTTTTTATTGTCCTTCACTGTTTGTTTCTTTTTTCTTTTTTTTTTCTCGTCATATTTATTTATATTTTTCTTTAAAATTCTTAGGAATCAAACGTAATCCATTTTTTATTTATAATAATCATCTTTGAAGTGTCTTATCTCGTAGGTCATAATGAAATTGTTTCATAGTTATAAGTACCTAACAAAATCTTCTAGGATAATTTTTAGGAGATACCATATCTTGAAAAGCAACTTTGCAAAGATTCAACATGTAAGAAATCATTTTCACCCAAAAAAAAAAAAACATTTTGAGAATAATTATTTTTATTTTTATGTTAGAACAAACTAAAGGTCTGTGTAGGTACGTAAAAGGGTGAGATTGTGACGCCCCAACTCAACATAGGATGTCAAGTGAGGGTCACTCTTTTTTTTTTTTTTTTCTTTCTATCACGAATCATCGAGATCGAGAAGCAAAGGTGAGCACCTATCTCTCGAAATGGATCGTCTCGCTCGATATGGGATGTCTTGTCCTTTATCCTTGTCTTCGCTCGTACCTACACGATCGGAATACCCGTTGCTTTACGCAGAACATAAGTTTGACAACAACCAATGGTGACTGCCCCAAGCTTATACATATGCATATCATATATCTATACAATTTCATGTAACTTTTGATTACTTATCATCTTTACCTTCCTATTGCATGTCACATGTTCTCTGTCTTTAACATATTTCCTATCTATACTTTTACTGTTGTCATGTGCTTTGTCATCTTTTACTTATCTCTATCGTTCTTAACACTTATGCATTTCTATCATGTGTTCCTAGCATGTTCCATCTCGTCATTTAGGTATGTCTATCATATATTCATATCGTATATGACTTTCATGGTTATAGACTATATCATTTGTTATGTTCTATTTCCGTGCATCACATCAGCGTACTAATTTCATATACTCGTATCTATAATGCTTCATGTACTCATTTTCATATACTGCTTTCCAAGTATACTCTTTCTATATTACTTTCTCCAAGTGTACTGCACTTGTTCAGATAATTTTCGTGTCATTGACACTTTGCTTCTCAGGACTTGTAACTCGTATACTATCATCGCATACAGCTATATGCTTCATAATCATTATATTCTCTTCATTTCATTTGTTTTGTTTTTCATGCCCGCATAAACCTGTGGTTTGATACGGATTCAACTGTTTGCACTCCAAAGGTACCGATATACCCGAAGGTATCATCACCGCACGAGACAGCGCTGACTTATGCCCGAATAATATTATACCCTGATATATCACACCGCACGACAAAGGACCTATGCCCGAATAATATTTTACCCGAAGGTATCATCACTGTATGAGACAGTAACCATCCATGAGGGCCCGAAGGCGCTGCGGCGACTCTTTTCGGCCAATTGATCTAAACGGACTATGTCATCGACCCAAACTGGGCCTCGGGAGATTCAAGCTTTTATGTCGCAAGAATCGTATTCTCTCCCTATAGGCATGCCTATATATCTCTCTCTACCAGTTCTGCAGATAATCAATGGTTATTACATTTTCTCGTACATATATTTCATAAGCATGATTAACTATTGTTATCATGATTGCTTATGCAATATATTCCATCATTATTTATTTTGCATTCGTTCTCATATATGTAGCTTCATATTACAGCTTCCTATATTTCTTATAATACATACATATCTTCATATATGTCTATTCTATATCACATTTCGCTCATGTTTTAGCTACTCATTCCATCTCTTCACTCTTGTATTCATATCATATTCTATCATATATTAGCATATAGCATTTGCATATAACATATCATCGCGGCATGCATTTTACTCATTCTTATATTCATACAGGCTTATCATTCGTGTACAAAAATTCCATTTCGGTAACATCTTATATCTCATATACTTTATTAGTCTATCTTATCTTATGACATATACCTATACATTTCTATACTAGATTGCTTTACTTCAGGCTTTTATCAGACTGCTCTATCTCCCCTAGGAGTGTAACATATACTTCTTCTTAATACCCATAGGTACCTCCTTCATGTCCAAACTATTTATTCTTTATCTTTCTTCTATATTCCTTTCTACCATGTATTCCAATCACTTTACCCATATTAAATCTACTTATGTTCTTATTTCTCGCTCATATGTAATTTAATGCTTTTCCTTATCTCTGACCTAATATGAGTTCCACTTTTATCATACTAGGTATGGCTGTATTTTGACTCAATGGGCTTTTTATAGAGTCTAAGCACCCAAAATCGGAGTTCAACTAAGGAGATATGACCTCGGTTGGAGGTCATGCGTAGTCAACCTTGACGAAGGATCTAATCGACGAGCTGAGATGAATTCCCCGGTAAACTTGGCTCCATCACCTGGTCTGACATCTACTAGCCTCTCGTGAATATTAGCCGTAGCCTTGGCTCCAAAGGGACTTTACATAGAGTCCAAGAACACCCAACCGAGTTCAAACTTAGCTATTATGACCCTTCCGAAGTCGAGGCCTGCGCACGGGCCTCGGATGAGCCGACCGGATCGACGAGCTGCACTGAAGTGACGAGCTCAGTCTGACACCTCGTCTGATGCCTTCTATCTTCCTCAGGCATATCAATGTATTATTGACTCAATGGGCTTTCCATAGAGTCTAAGAACACCCGAATCGGAGTTCAAACGAAGGAGATATGAACTTCCGTTTCGGGAGGTCACAATAGCCTTAACCAATTTATCAGATCGACGAGCTGCACTGAAGTGACGAAGCTCAGCTCCAACACCTTGGTCTGACATCTAATATCTTCCTCAGGCATATGGATGGATTCTTGACCACTGGCCGATAGAGTCCAAGAACACCCAAATCGGAGTTCAGACAAAGGAGATATGACTGGGTTGGAGTCGCGCAATACCAAGAGCTTCTGGTTCGACCGACGAGCTGCACTGAAGTGACGAGCCCAGTCTAACACCCGGTTTGACATCTAATATCTTCTCAGGCATATGGATGGATTTTGACTCAATGGGCTTTCCATAGAGTCCAAGAACACCCAAATCTGAAAGTTCAAACGTATGAGATATGACCTTCCGGGTTGAGGTCATGCAAATTGCCTCGACGAGTCGACTAACCGAAGAGCTGCACTGAAGTGACGAGCTCAGCTCCAACACCTTGGTCTGGACATCTAATATCTTTCTCAGGGCATATGGATGGATTCTGACTCAATGGGTTTTTATAGGTGCCTAAGAACACTCCAAATCGAGTTCAAACAAAGAGATATGACTTTCCTGCTGAGGTTGCAGCCGCCCAGACGAGTCATTCGGATCAAGAGTCGAGATCAAGTGACGAGTCACTTCACAAGACGAGCCGAGCTTCTTCAGACGAAGCAGTTTCGCAGATGACGAAGCTAAGCTCTGCATGACGAGTTGAGCTCTGCATGACGAGTTGAGCTCTTCAGACGATCCGGCCGACCTTGATTTGACGACTTATGGCCGAATTCTTCACCCATTTGACTGTTCATAGTAAAAAGACCATAACTTGGTTACATGGGTCCGAATTGAGAAATTCAAAAGCCTAACATCAAGATCATTGATGTGGCTACAATTTCCCAGAAGGACTTACTGCCAAATTCTCTTTATTTCTGACCCAAAACCCAAGGTTCTAAGGTACGAAGAAGTTGACCCGAATCGACTGACTCAATCTCACCTATTCCAAATGACTTCAACTCTTAGAAGCGACCTCATACACCTGCTTTATCAGGTCCAAATCGAGATATTCAAGAGCCTATCATCAAGTTAATTGATGTGGATACAATTTATCAGAAGGACTTACTTCCAGATTCCCTTTATTTCTGACCTAAAAACTCGTTCTAATGTCAGGCTACTGCATATGATCAAACATAGGGAATTTTGTTGGTTCAACCTGCAACTAGACCTTTCCTAAAACACATATCTGTGATCCTGTGAGCTCTCTCAACTCAACCCTACTAAATGAGTTTAGGAGTTCCCAAACCTAAACCATACACAAGATAGAGGTTCTAAACCATGTATCTAAACCTTTTAGTCCAAAACTAGATTCCATACTCCCATAGTTTTTAGACAAAAACTATACTATAGTGTAACACTCCTTTAAAATACTCCTAAAAATTTTATAATAAAAATTATTATATATATTCGGGTATATTAAGCCAACTTGGGTATTTTTCTGAATTTTTTTTTAATATTGATTAGATGATTGTTGAATCGAATGAACCCAAGTGAAAAGAGAAAATATAGAATTGTAAAATGGGACCTAAGGGTCAATTAAATGTTTATATATCTATGATATTAGAGAAGAATGAGGTGGGAAAATCAAGGAAATGACATGTGGCATGTAGGAAAGAGGAGGAAGCTTCCTCCTTTAAAAGTACGATTAAGAGGATCCATAAGAAAAGAAAATAGAGAAGGGAACAGGCAGAGAGGCCCCACCCTCTCTGTGATTTTTCCGACGACGGACCATGTGCCCGCGAAGCACCTAAGTGGGTCCTTCCCAGTGACAAGAGCTACAAGCAGAGACCGGAAACCGATCGACAAACTCCACATGAGGTAGGCTCCTCCTACTTGGTCTTCTACCCTAAGGATTGCTGGGTAGTTATCTGGCCTGAAAGAAACTGGCAGTTGTGCATTTAAAACCATGGGAAGCTGCCACATGGTAGTGCGCAAATTTCAAATTAACCTTAGAGCTGATTTTTGGGTACGAAATGAAGGGAAATTGGTAGTGCGTCCTTCTAGTAATTGTGTTTCTTTACATCAATTAGCTTGATGTTAGGCTTTGAACTTCTCGATTTGGGACCTGTAGACTAAGTTATAGTCCTTTAATGAGGCTCAGCCCACCCAACTGGTCGGGTCAGGCTTTTGTCCAGTCGGGGTCAACTAAATTGCACCTTAGAAAATGGCTTTTCGGATCATAAATAAAGAGAATTTTGGCAGTAAGTCCTAGAATTGTAGCCACATCAATGAACTTGATGTTAGGCTTTCTTGAATTTTAATTTGGACTTCAGAGACAAAGTTATGGTTCTTTACCGAATCAAATGGGTCGCTGGTCGCTAAACCGGTAGGTCGCTGCAAACCGAGGTCGTTTCAAACAGCCGTCGCCAAACAAGGTCGGCCAAATGCTGGTCGCCAAACAAAGGTCGCTAAACAAAGGGTCGCCAAACGCTGGTCGCCAAACCGGCGGTCACAAACAAAGGGTCGCCAAACGCTGGTCACAAACGCTGGCGTCACAAACAAGGTCGCCAACAGGTCGCCCATCAGTTGGTCGCCCAACAATGGTCGCCCAACAAACCGTCGCCCAACAGCGCAACAGCGGTCGGGCCCAACGCTGCTCGCCAAACAAAGCGTTCGCCAAACAAAGGCTCGCCGTCAGGCCCGCCGTCAAAGTTGACTACGCATGACCTCCAACTTCTAAGGTCATATCTCCTTCGCTTGAACTCCTGATTTAGTGTCTGACTTTATGGAAAAGTTTCCATTTCTGAGTCAGAATACATTAACATTCCCGAGTAGTATAGAAGATGTCTAATCGAGGTGGCAGATGAGCTCGCCCAGTTCGGGCCCTCTCACATCAGATTTGACTGCATGACCTCCAACTTTGGAAGGTCCTAACTCCGATTGAAAGGTTTCACACTCATTGAAGTTCTTATCAGCCTAATCCATCTATACATATATAATTTTAAAATTTAACTCATATTAAACTCCGAAATCAATCCTAACTAAAACCACTAGTACAATTTGAATAATATTGTCTTTAATGGTTTTGGAATAGGACCGACGAGGAGGAAAAAGCCAAATCCGGATTGAGATTCCAAGGATCGAATCAAAGTGCAAATATTTGGTTTGTTCTACCAACTCCTATTCCTCGCTTCAAGTTTTTGCATGTTGTTCTAAAGCATATCAATCGATGAATTCGATTTGAGAAAAGGATTGTGAAATATTTGCATATAAAAATTTCACATTATTGAAAATAAACTGCGATACGCATATATTGTACTATATTTTGCTATAAAGGATTTGAACGCCCATAATAGAATGTTAAACTGCTATTTCAGATTAAGGATGATTGGTATACCAATAGTGGTCAAATAAAGAAGACTGGCTAACTATTGACGTGTCACCCGATCAAGAAATGGCCGGACCGTGATCGGCAGTGTTCACTATTCGATTGTTTATAACCAAATAGCAGCCCCAAATGGACCGCATCAGGTTATAAACCATGTGATACCCGCCTCACTACCGATCGCGTCAAGTGACTCGAGCATCCTCGTATACTTAAGCACATGCTAAATTGCGGCATAACCGAATTGATCGGGCATTAATCGAATTGATTTTCGAACTCGACCAAGTTAACCGAACTAAAATTGTGAGCATATTTGAATTGATTTGAGATTGTGAAATATCGATTATGAAAATGTATTTACGATGATCAATGAACTATAACTTATTGTATATATATGTAAAAAGGTATATGTATTATTTATATTGATCATCCAAAATGATTGAAAGTCTCCGACTATTAAACGCATGATTTAATTTAAACTGAAACCGAGGAATGGATTTGTATAGAACCACTAAGCATGAAAATGCTTAGCGTATTGTTTTACCAATGCGCAGGTACCGAGTGATAGATAGTGATCGATAGAGGACCCAAGATCGAGGAGCGTCGAGTCATAAAGAGCGAAATTCCTGAGATGTCCACATGCACTCATTTCACGCGTTTTTTGATATGGATATTTTGTATAAAAACAATTTGAATACGAACATCTATTTATGTAAATCATTTGAAAAGGCTTGATGCCTACATTGTAAATGGATTTTGTTAAATGTAAATGTTTATGGGCTTGCCCAAATTTTGTAATCGCTTCCGCAAAGATATGATTTTGAGTGATTGAGTGATTTTAGTGGCACCCCGGACTCGGTTCGGATTCGCCCAAGCGGGTCGGGTCGGGTCGGGTAAGGGGCGTCACACATAGTTCCATACAACCCAAGACATGTGTATTCATGCAAATATTCACAGTTCCATACACCCATATTTTTCTATACCAAATCATAGTTCCATACCCGACCTTCTTTCTTTTCCTTCTTTCTTCTTTCTTTCTTTCTCTTCTTCTTCTTCTTCTTCTTCTTCTTCCTTTCTCTTCTCTTCTTATCCCGTGTTTGCTCTCCCTTCTTCTCCAAGACCAAAATGAGATATTTATTTTGGTCTTATTCCCTTTATTTCATTTTCTTCACGGCGAAATCCTCCCTTTCCTTTAAGCCACTTGTCTCTTCCACTATTTTTCTTTCTTATTTTATTCTAATATCTTTCTTTTATTACTCTTGGTCCTCCAATTCTCTATTACTCTTGATTTAACTTATGTTTTTATTCCATTTCTAAGTATATGAACTTATTATATTATGATCCTAATATGAATTGGTAATTTAGTACTTATCCTTAATTATTGTATTAATTCCAAGTTCTTCTTTATTTTATTTTTATCTTTAATTTATTTCGATAAATATACTTTATTTCTATTATACCCTAAACAAGTTCAAAACTGTTAGGGTATATTTCGGGTTGTTACAGAGATAGACATACAAGATAACCAAGATCAAATCTTTTTAAGATCAAGTACTACAAATGTAATATGTAAAAATAAATAAAAAAGTAAAAAAATGAACTATTAATTTGAATAAGTTTGAACTCTAAAGTAGAATCTTAGTTGATTGTATTAACTAGAACATTTTTAATTAAAATTAATCTTTCTTAATTTTCTATGTCAAACTATAAATTAAACCAAATACTATATCTTATATTCTTTCATTCACCTAATAATTTTAAAAAGAAATTATTAATATTAATCAAAATGATTAAAATAGATTTGTTATTAATAAATTTATTTTAATTACATTATTGATATTATGACTTTATTTTTTTTAATCAATATTAAGACGTTATTTTAATTGAATAAGAAAAATTAAATATTTTAATTCAAGCTTAATTCAATTAATATCATATTTTACTATATTAAATGGTTTAAAATACATTTGCAACTTCTAGAAAGTTATATACATATAATAATTTTTATTTATTTATATTTCCAAAAAAAATGGATTGCACTCATTTTTATAATTAATTTTTGAATAAAGTGATGTTATCAACCATTTTTATTTTCTAAAATATTATTTTTATACAGTAAAAATGCTTTATTAAAATTTTTCATTATGTAATAACATTAACTTTTAATTTATTTCTCATTGTTTGATATTTATCTAAAATTAATTTGAATTTGTGTAAATCTTAAAATATATTTTTAAAATTTTATTATCTTCAGTTTCAACCAAAAAAAAATCTATTTTTATTAAATAATATGATTTAAATGCTAATTTTAAGAGGTTGAAGGAAATTTTTACAATTTTTTTTTTTTTTAAAAGAAGAAAAAGGTATAGTCAACTTGTGGGAGAAAATGTTTTTGAAGGGGTATTGATATAATAATAGGAAAATAAAAATGAAGACATTGCTCTGTTTGGTTTATAAAGAGGCTTTAAGCTAAAGCTTTCAAAATAAAAAATAATCACAATGAAGATGAATGTAGAAGTTTTTCAATTATTATCTTCTCCTTTTGCTTTCTTCAAATTCAAATATTTCCTAACAATATAATTAAAAAAAAAAATTTGAAAATAAAGTGATTTGATTAAAAGACCTCTGCAAACATGAATTTTGGAGAACTAATATTTCATTAATTTTTTACCATATATTTTGATAAAAATGCCTTACTATTTTTGTAAAATAACCATTACCTTTATAAGACAATTAAGGGTATTTTTATCTATAGTGAGTTGTTTTTGAAGAAAACAGTGATGAGAATGATTATATTTACAAATTTTGGATTTAATTAAATATTTCAAAAAATCAAACACAAAAGAAGCCTATGGTAGTTTGTGTTTCATATGTTTGTCTTTTCTTCTCATTAATACCTGTGCACTGCAAACATACAAATTAATAGAAGAAAAAAAAAAGCTCCCATACCAGATAACAGTCATATGAAATAATCCCACTGATTCGAGGATTCTGTAATAAGAATGTCATTACTGTCTAATCTCCTATATGTAACCCCATTTCCATCCCCATCACTCACTCACCTACTTTATTTGCATTTCAGAAATTTTTCTTCCTTTCTATAGCGTCAAAGAACTCCAAAGCTTCATCATCATCGGCTACTCATACTGAAAACTGTTACAGAGACATTTGTATTTTGGTTGTAGATTTTGATCATATCTGTCTCGAGGCGGTTTCGGGAATGCTTAGAGATTTAACTTATGAAGGTGTTGTTTGTTTAATTTGTTTTCTTCTTCATTTTTGGTCTTATTATATATTTATGTTTTCATAATACTAGTTGTGGGATTTTAATTTGTTTTGCTTTTGATCATCAGTTTTGACGGTTCATCGAGCTATATATGGAGGCTTTTGAGATGATTTAGGGTCCAAAATCTCGGCCGAGATCGGTACTATGAAACCCTGAGAAAATCCAAATTTTCTGAAAAATGGTAAAATGGTAATTCATCCAAAAATCCAAAATTACACCTAGATCTCGGATGATGAAAGCGAACATGCATTGGAATGTTACCATGAAATCTAGCTACCAAGTCAATTAGGAGCGGTGAATTCCGTTTTGAGGCGAGGATGTCGGGTCTTGGGAAAGCAACTGTGAAAGGCATGTGATGTGAAAAAAATTCGCGCTCTACGTATCTTTCATGTGACACATGTTGCGTGATTAGAGAGAGGATGAGATGAATGAACTAGATTAAGTAATATGTCAAAAATTAAGACAAAAGGACAAGATGAGAGTGTGGAAAGTTTAATGAGAATAAGACAAGGATGAACAATTTTTCTTCTTGATTTGCAGAAGAAAGAAAAGCGTCTGAAGAAATTTGAGAAGGCGATGGAAGTCTTTGGTTTGTGATTTTAGAGGAAATTAGCTACTTCTCTCTAGATTTCCTATTTGTTTGGATCGTCCAGTTAAGCAATTTAAGTAAAGTTGTTCTCTGTGAGTGAGAAATTTCTGGCGTGGACACCGGATTTAGTGGAGTTAAATGAGCTCAGAGGTAAGTCTTCTCCTACTTGTGTTATTCTTTGGACCAAGAGTCGTATGAATGGTTAGGGATATTCTACGAGGCTTGAATTGATCGTGTTTGCGGTCTCAAAAATAGCAGAAGCTGGGCAAGAAGATCCCACCAGTGTGGTCGTAGACGGTGCCGAGCCCGAGGTTTCAGCGTTCACGATGCATATTGTAATGATTTTGTATTTGGGTGTTGATTAAATAGATTGCTTGATTAGGTTAATTAGCCCGTAGGCTAATTTTGGTGTTATTAGTTTGCAAATTGAATAACATGATTTATGTGAGTTAATTATGTTGAGTATATACATGTTTATATATTAGCATGAATTGTTTTGGAGTTGTGTGAGAATTAATATGTTGAAGTAAGTAGCGATTAAATGTGTTAACATGATGTACAATTATATAAAAAAAAATATAATTGTGTGTA
This sequence comes from Tetrastigma voinierianum, assembly GCA_016808115.1. Lineage (NCBI taxonomy): Eukaryota > Viridiplantae > Streptophyta > Magnoliopsida > Vitales > Vitaceae > Tetrastigma > Tetrastigma voinierianum. The sequence goes on along the minus strand of JAEQBH010001896.1, from coordinate 124,053 downwards.
TTAGCCATTGGAAATGAATTATGAATATATCCAAGTTAGCTAATTTTGATGTTGTGTGTAATTAAATAACATGGCATGTATATAAATTTTGTTAATATATGTGTAAATGATATATTGACATGTGTGAAGTTTTAAAATGGTATAATGCATTTCATATGCACACAGGAACTTATAAAAAAATTAGGTTGTGAGTCTGTGACGTAGAATAAATAAAGAATGTTTTCTCGATTTGGCTTAGGCATGCGTAAAGAAGTCGAGTGAGGACTCGAGACACGGAATTAGGTATGTAGACATTCAAGTAGGATCATATATTTGCTTGAGTGTGTGTTTATGTTGAATCATTGCATCAGCTACTTAGGTGGGAAGTAACCCAAGTAGGAGTGAATTCCATTCTTGAGCATTACTCACCACTGTCGAGAATAGTATTTTAGAACCTGAGGAGCGATCGGGAATGCGGCACTCATTAAAGGCCGTTTGAAGAAATAGGCATGTATTTTTGACATGGATTATAAACATGTATTAAATTCTTAATTTTAATATATGTTGTATTAGAGTGATATCAACTCTTGAACTATTGGTGTTATAGTTGATGTAATTTAATGAGTAGTGATGTATGGGCCCAAGTACATTCATTCTAATTGTATACGATCCGATGTGGTCGCAGCCACTGTCGGGACAAGCCACTCGGGTAGAGCTCCCGTACAAAAGGAGACTCGTCGATTTTCATGAGTGGTGTCGTTACCGAAATATTCCACATGGTTGACTCGTTGTCAACCCGACCCATGGGAAATGGGGTGTCACAAATTTGGTAATATCGTAGCTATAAACGATTACCTCGAGGTCTATATGAGCTTAGGTAAATGAAAACCTAGTGATCGAGGGACTCAGCTTTAGATCATGGTCATAAGGTGTGCTAGAACATCTGCCACTAGTATAGCTTGGATGTCGGATACCAGAGTATAGCTTAGCATTCCGGTGGTTAGGTATACCTACTTACATGACTCACGGGAAAAGTGGTTGGGATCATGCATCCTTGTACATTTGATGAATTAAATGTGATGTGTGATTGGATTGCGGTGTTGTATATGTGTGATTGGTGTGTATAATATGAGTGATGTGTGGATCATGTGTTATATGAACGTGTGATTTGTATGCTTGGTGAGTAGTGACATAGAGAAAACGAGAACAATTAGGTCAGAAAATATAACCTTAGGGTGTTCGAGAATTTGTAAGCAAAATGGTCCAGACTGAACAAAAAAAATTATTTATTTTCTGGATTAGCTTGTCTGGGGCTTTTTGAACAAAAACATATTGTGTTTAGAACTCGAAAAAATTTCGCTTTGCACAAGAAAAGAGCTTGTAATTAAACTTTCCAGTACCTTGAAGTGAATGAGTAGCAAAGGTTCGCTACGCATTTATGGAGCAGTTATGGCCTACTGGAGAAAATATAAATATATGTGTGTGTTAAGAGGAAATTTTTTTTTGTTAGTTTTACAGCAAGGTGTAAAATGTAAAGAAAAAAATTAATATTTAAAATAAATATTTTGGTTCTATTGGAAAATGAAATAAATTTATAAATATTTTTCGGGGTTCTCCAAGAGGTGAACAAAAAAAAATTATATATATATATATATATATATATATATATATATATATATATATATAAGTGAAAAAAAGAGTTTCTCGAGTCGTAATGGGCTATTGCCCTTTTTTGTTTCAGTCACGATATAGTAGATCGTATCGCGATTACGTGGCTGTAGACGTGGCAATGGGGGCACCATACACTAGCAAAAACCCTACGACACGCCACCACTGTTGCATGCGCGCATGGGCTTGGTCACAAGTTGTATCGCGAGATAGGCGCGACTACCCGCCGGGGAGGCGCCATGATACTGTGGAGCCGTCACAATATACGCGCCTCAAAGGCGCGCGGACACTCTGCGCCGCCTAACGACACGCAGACAAGGCTCTCGCGACACACGGCTGCGGTGGACGCCCCAAAACTGTAAGGGTCTCGTGACAACCCACAACTCATGGACATCTGTGGATTGGCTGCACCCGACACCACTCATGAAAATCAGGAACAGTCTCCTTTGTACGGGGAGCTCTACCCAAGGTACAAACCTGTCCCAACAAGTTTAAAATGACCACACAGGGTCCACATATGAATAAAAATGAGTAAAAATGGCCACTTGGGCCCCTACATCAATACTCATCAAAATATATCCCAACCAAATATATTACATGGTTCAAGAGTTAACACATTACTCTTAATACAAACATATATTAAAAGTTTACAATTTCTAATACATGTTATACAACAATATCAAAGCCACAAGTCTAGCGCTAACACGCGCCTCTAAAGGAGTGCCGCCCCGACGCTCCTCGCACTAAATGGTGATCCCTCGACAGGGTGAGCAAAGCCCAGTAGAGATAATTTCCTACATGGGTTACTCCCCACCTAAGTGCACATGCATGGTAAACAATCACATTCAAGCAATTTCATGAACCTACTCGAATGTCTACATGCCCAAACCCATGTCTCGAGTCCTCACCGAATCCCTCACACATGCCTAAGCCAATATCCGAGTAAAACATCCACTTTCACAACAAAGCTTTTGTTCAAAACTTACTACCGAAGCTCTCTGGTGAAAATATCGGACTACCCTCCGAGGTGAATTGTCGGATAACTCTCCCAAATACCATGGTCCTCATCCAAGTCTATCGACGCCCTTTCTAGTAACTTCGTAAAATCTTCCACAAATTCTTTCACAAATATTTTCATTTTTTTGTTTCATTTCATGTCATGCACTCACACCTAATATTTTAGGTTGCCCCAGTGCATATGGAATGCATTATGCCAATTCCAAAACATTCATGCTAATACAATTCACATGCATATATTAACATAATTTACTCACAACAATCATGTCATTTAATTTTCACACCAATAACACCAAAATTAGCTCACATGGACTAATTAGCAAACACAAGCAATTCATTTTGAATCACTCAACATCATAAAAATCACACCGAATTCATGTTACTATTCACATGAACAGTGAAACCCTCGGGTGGCATTGTTCACGGCCATACAAATAGGAATTTTCTCCACTCGGTCCAAAGCTTTTGAGACCTAGTTTACGGCTAAAACAAGCCTCAGAACATTCCTAACCATTTACATGGCTCTTAGCCAAAGAATAACACAAGTAGGAAAAGATCCTTCACTTGAGTCAGTTTAAACCCACCAAATCCCAAGGCTCACGCGCAGCCTCGCCGCGCAGAAAGAACTTTACTTCTCGTCCGCCGAGAACCGACCTGGCCTCGATCAACTAGAAATCTAGAGAGAAGGCACACATTTTCTCTCTAAAAACTCAAAACCCGCCAGACGCTTTTTCCGTACTCTCCACGCTCGATTTTTTGCTCAAAATGAAGAAGACAACACTATTTCTATTTTGTCTTATCTTCATTAAACATTCCAAAAATTCCCATCATGTCCCTAAGTTTTTTATTTTGACACTTGGCACAATCTAATCCGTCCCTTTCCATCATCTCTCTAATCTTGCAACATGTGTCACAAGAGTACATGTAGTAGGTGACTTTTGTCACATCACATGTATCTCAAACCCGTTTTACAAGCACCGGATACCGGCTCAAAACGGGAAATTCGGACCGCTCCTCAATTCTAATAAAATTTGACGGTTAGGCCAGATTTCACGAGATGATTCCAACGGTGAAATCCATTTCGTCATCCGAGATCTAAAAAAATTTTGGATTTTTACCGAAATGACCATTTTACCATTTTTCCGAAAATTGGAATTTTTTCGTGTCTTACACAGCGCGCCAACGCACGCGTGCGCCGACATGGCAGGGGCGCCGACACGGCCGCTAAGCTCTACGACACGGCAAAGGCGCCGCGGTAATGGGCGCGCAGTTAGGCCAAGCGGGCGGGGTGCACTATGCACTGACTAAGTTTCGACTCGCTGCATCGCTCGAGTCACGCTTTATTAATCGCTCAAGAATTGTCTACGAGGTTTTCGAAAAAAATCAATAAATAAATCAAATCAAATCAAATCGAATAAAATTAAAAAAAATAAAAAAAAATAAAAATTTTTGTTGTTGATTATGATTTAATATATGAATTTAATTGTCTTGCATTACCTATGAATGCATGGACATTGTGTATGGAATGTTTTCTCGTATGTGAATAGTCTCGAGGTCGTGGTTACGCCTGTAGATACCATTAGAATTTAACTTGCCATATTTAATATGTGTAGATGGCTGGGCCGAGGGCGAGGACGTAGAGGTCGCTCTTTTTTTTACGAGGTGCCAGCCAAGCCCCACCAAGATTCAATTCCAAGAGCTTTACCGAGGTCAGTAGGATCAGGGTCGCTCTCTATCGCACAAAGCAAGGCAAACAGCCGTAGTGGAGGTCCGGAAAGTAACCTCCAGAGGCTTGGTGGCATCATCCCCGACGCTCACGTGGGGAGGAGGATCCGATGGTGGCGCACCATTGGTCTGCATGAAGGCCGAGGAAGGTATCGAGGCTACTGAGATTGGTTCGATATGACCAAGATCGGGACTAGCCGCATTCCAGCCTAAAGCAGGAGGCCCAAGTATTAAGGGAATTTAAGAAAGACCTCTTGTGAGATATAAAGGCAATGACTGGGCTGAGTTCCATGATCTTTTCATGGGCATTTTTCTGATACTACGAGACATGCGAAGGCCTCGTGGAGTTCCTAAACAAGTGGGCCATGACTAAGTGGATTGAGTATGTGGCTAGGTTCACGAGCTAGCCCGTTTTGTCGATGATCACGTGGCCACTGACGTGGCCAAGGTCGAGATTTGAGAATGGGCCAAAGTTACCCATTCAGGCGTGGATCGTGTGATCCCCTCGCCCATACAGACACGGACCCACGGTCGGGACCGACCGACCATGTGAGAGAGACAGGATCCACTCGGGCATCCGAAGCCATGGATGTCGCGAATAGTGGGAGATCAACCCTTCTAGTTCTGTGGAAGAGGAAGAAGACTTCGCTTTCACACGAGTTTCGTGATCTGGTAATGATTGGGGCATTTAGTCAGGCATAGCAGATGATATGTTATTTCATCGACACGCATGCGAGACTCGGGATTTCCCCCAGAGACGTGGATCCTAGATTCGGGGATGCCACAACCCAAGCAACAGTAGTATCAGTAGAAGATATTAGCTCATTCCTCCACACCCAAGATGGGTCGAGGAAACCGCTGGGCCTCGTGGTGCTATACAAGCACCTGCGCGACGCCGTAGGGGCCGAGTGGGTCGAGGTCGTACAAGGCTCACGTGCCTGGACTTCTAAACATGCAGGAAGACGATATGCTATTTATGTCGACAACCAAGTATTATGAGACTCCAGATTGGTTTTAGGAGGCGTATATCTCATGGCACTCGCAGTGCCAAGCATACAAGAGCAATCTGATATGGTACGGCTTCTACTTCAGACCACTGACTAGAGTAGCCTCAATCGATGCACTATATTCATTCATTAATGCATCTCGTGGCATGTGATTGGGACTTAGAGGTCGAGACCTTTAGAGAAGCCATGTGTGGATGTTCTTCCCTAGGATTTGTGGTGAGCTGACCCCGATAGGCAGGATCAGGAGTTGTGAGATCCTCCGAGATTCTCGTTTCCCGGTGGACCCCCTGGGGATCGCATCTATCAAGCTCGGGGTACCTGACATCAAGGCCGGGAAGCCTGGGTGTGGGTGCACAAGATGGTCATTCACCACTCTTGGTGAGCGTGGGTCGAGTTTGTCTGGGACTACGTCCAATGAAGACTCATGGCTCAAATCAAGAAATGAAGAGTAATTAATGTGTGTCATAAAACAAAAAGGGAGTCGTTAATCCCCTCAGTGAAAAAAAAGCCTCAATTGTGGTGAAGCGAGACCCGCGTAGTATCCTCTAAAGGTCCCTGCGGTGGGTGTAAGAGACCCAGAGATATCCCGAATTTCAGGCAGGGTGTAAGAGACCCAGGAGATATCCCAAATTCTCGTGGGTGCAAGAGACCCGGGGAGCTATCCCGAATTTCTGTGTGTGTGTAAGAGACCCGTGGAGTTATCCAAAATCTCATGGTGGGTGTAAAGACTCCGTAGAGAAATCAAATTTCGCGGTGGGTGTAAGAGACCCAGGAGATATCCCGAAGCTGTGGTGGGTGCAAGAGACCCGTGGGAGCTATCCCGACTGCGGTGGGTAAGAGACCCGTGGAGTTATCTGAAATCTCTGTGTGGTTGTAAGAGACCCGTGGAGAAATCCGAAATTTTTGTGTAGGTGTAAGAGACCGGGGGAGATATCCCGAATTTCTGTGTGGGTGTAAGAGACCTGGGGAGCTATCCCGAATTTCTGTGTGGGTGTAAGAGACCCGTGGAGTTATCCGAATTCGTGTGGGTAAGAGACCCGTGGAGTTGTCCCGAAATTCTCGCGGTGGGGCGTAAGAGACCGTGGGAGATATCCGAAATTTTTTGTGTGGGTGTAAGAGACCCGTGAGATATCCGAAATTTCGTGGTGGGATAAGAGGCTTCGCGAATGTAAAGCCAAAAGTTCGTCGTCTCGAGAGAAAACACACGGCCATGTTATCACGAAGACTTCAGAGTCGAGTGATGAGTCGTGAGTGACTCCGAGATGAAAACACACCACATGGTTAATACCGTGACTTAGAGTCGAAAGGATGTGAGTCCTGAGGACTCGAGATGAAAACACACGGCCATGGTTTTCACGCACTTAGAGTTTCGAAAGTGACTTGAAATGAAAAACACACTATTGCTATCATGTAGACTGGGGAGTTGAAAGTGATGTGGAGCCTGAGTGACTCGAGATTCGGGATACCCATCGAAACTGTATCAGGGTGCTGGTGAGCTTCCAAGAAGGGCTTCGTATGGATGTCATTCATGACATGGATTAGCTGACTGGCCCATCGACTGCCGCTGATTGTGACCTCGGGAAGCGCCTACAAGCATAAACCAAGCAGGATTGTGTGGTTACATATGCACGTGGTCGATGTATATGTGTGTGGAATTTCGAGATCTTCAAATTCTTTAAGGGGAGAATTGAACCCGAGAAAATCCAATTTTTCCGAAAATGGCAAAATGGTCATTTCCTTTGGCCAAAAACCGAAATTTTCGATCTCGTATGATGAAACTGACTTCACCTTTCGGAATCGCCTAGCTAAATTCAATACTTCAATGGGCCAAATTCGAGACAATATAATTTCATGTTTTTCGAGGCACGGCATGTGCCTTAAACTACTATGAAAGACACGTGATGTGACAAAAGTCACCTTACTACATGTACTCATGTGACACATGTCAGATGATTTTGTATAGGATGTGATGAGATGAATGGCTTAGATTAAGTCATGTGTCAAAAATTAAGACAAAAGGACAAGATAGGAATTAATGGAAAGTTTAATGAGAATAAGACAAGGATGAACAGTTTTCTTCTTCAATTTGAAGAAGAAAACATGTAGAAGGGCTGGAGAAAGGGCAGTAGGTGCTGGTTTGTGATTTTAGAGAGAGAGAGAGCTACTTCTCTCTAGATTTCCACTGCTCTGACCATTTCGTCATTTCGTGCCAAGAAGTAAAGCTGTTCTACGCAGCGAGGGCTACGCGTGACACCGATCGCGGTATGCTCCGACAACTCCAAGAGGTAGGGCCTTCTCCTACAGGTTATTCTTTCACTAAGAAATACGCTAATGGAGCCAGGATATTCTCGAGGCTCGAATTAGTCAAGTGTTTGCGGTCTCAAAATACTGAACCTGAGCCAGAAGATCCCAGGTGGCCGTGAACACATCGACCCTAGTAGGTTTCACCTGCTCACGGTATCATTGGCAGATTCAGGTGTTTTGTGGTGATCTAAAATGAATTACTTGATCGGGTTAATTAGCCCATGTGAGCTAATTTTTTGTGTTATTGGTTGCAAATTGAATAACATGACGATGTGAGTTAATTCTCATGTTAGCATGCTCTTTATATATTAGCATGAATTGTTTGAGTCAGGTGAGAATTAATATGTTAATGCATGTGATTAAATGTGTTAACATGATGGAATTTATATAAAAAAATATAATTGTGTGTAAGCTATTGGAAATGAATTGTAATTAGCTCAAGTTAGCTAATTTTGATGTTATTGATGTGAATTAAATAACATGACATGTATGTAAATTTTTTTAATATATGTGTAAATGATATCATGATTGTGTGGTTTAAGAGAATACCTACATAACGTATTTCAGTATGCACCCTGGGAACCAAGAAAAGAATTAGGTGTGAGTGCAAGGCATGAAAGAAATAAAAGGATGTTTTTCTCGTCAAGCTTAGTACGCGTGAGGGAGCTCAAGTGAGGACTCGAGACACCTGAATCGGGTATGTAGACATTCAAGCAGGATCATGTATTTGCTTCGAGTGTGTGTTTATGTGTTTAATCATACATAAAAATCTTTAGGCTGAGTAACCCGTAAGTAGGGCAATGTACCAATATCAGTACTGCTCACCCCGTCGTATAATATTATTTCGTGTACATGAGCTATTAGAAGGCGACACTCATTAGAGGCCGCTTTTGATAAGAAAGCCGACATGTGGCTTTGACATGGATTATGTAAAACATGTATTAAATTCTTAATTTTAATATATGTTGTATTAAGAGTGATGTATCAACTCTTGAACTATTGGTATATAATTTATGTAATTTTAATAAGTAGTGATGTATGGGCCCAAGTGACCATTTTTACTCATTCTAATTGTATATGGACCCAGTGGTCATTGCTAATCAATAGATTGTTCAGACCTCGTGTGAGGAGATCCCCCGTACAGCGAGCACTCTCGCCCACCTTCATGAGCGGTGCCTGCCAACACATCCACGAATATTTCGCGTTGAAGGCTGTCAACTGACCCCTGAAATGGGTGTTACAGGTACGACTTGGCCGAGTCGTAATCGTCCCCCTACTTATGACAGATACCTGACTAATACCTAAGTCAAAATCGGTCTAAATTGACATAGAGAAGAATGGTGACCAGTTAATGTAAAGCACGATCTGACATTGTAAATTGACATGTAACCTATGAGAAAGAAAGGGAGAGAAAAAAAAATCGAGATTCAAGAAGAGAGAGGAAGTGTGTTACAGAGAAGCGCAGAAGTGGAGAAAGAAGAAAGGGAAGGTGTGTGTAACAAGTGGTACAGGATTCATAGCATCGTGGCTTGTCATGAAGCTTCTTCAACATTGTTACTTTGTTAATGCTACCGTTAGAGGTATATGCAAATCTCTCTTCTCTGGCTACTTTGGATTTTCATGGCTGATCATCTTATCTTTTTACTTGGACCTTTTTTTTTCAGCAATTAATACTTTTTTAAACAAGAATCATCATTCTCTAATCTGTTTGTGATTGAATTTGATGTGGGTTTAGGCTTCCTGGGTGAAAATCAACTCACGACCAGTAATTTGCGAAATTAACCAATTTTTATGATTTACATTTCGATTTGCTTCAAATCCAGCTTTAAATAGTTGTTATTAACCAAATTGAATTTGAAAATTAGAAAACTGACAATACTAAAACATGACATACGACTTGATTTTGTATGGGAGGTTATAGGTTGCTTATCACCTTTATGTAATTTGAGTATTTGTTTCCTATTATGCAGCCTCATACTTAGAGCGAAATATTTGGTTAAAAGACCTCAAATATCTCAAAATTTGTAAAGCTAACTATTTTCATGTTTTTTTCTTAAACAATGACTAATTATGCATAAAAATGTCATTTTTCATTTCATGTATTTACATATATCCTTGAAAAGAAATTATAATTTTTACAAGAAAATAAGAAGGATATTTTTGTCAAAATAAGATCAAAATTTGATAAAGGGTTAGTTTTTCAAAATGCTTTTTAATCAAATCATCTACTTATAATGAACCCAAATTTTACAATTGAGTTTTTAAAAGCATGATACTCATATTGAATCCAAATCCTACAAACTTGAACTTATAGAAAAATTATTTGTTCTACTTACTAAAAAAAATGGAAAAATTGCTTGTTTAACAATTTTTGCTCCTTTTGCAAATCTCTTCTCTGGGAACTTTGGATTTTCATGGCTGATCATCTGAACCTTTTCCATGTGCCTTTTTTCCCCAATTAATTTTTTTTTAAACAAGCCTCATCATTCTATGTTCTCTTTGTGATTGAATTTGATGTTGATTTAGGCTTCCTTGGTGAAAAGCAACTCATGGCCAGTAATTTGCGCCCTGAATCAATTTTTATGATTTATATTCATGCTTCAAATGCAGCTTTAATTAGTTGTTATTATTTGAATTGAACCCAAATCCTATACGTTTAAGCTTTCTAGAAAATTGATAGTTTAACATGATGTTCGAGCTTGATTTTATGGGAGGTTATGGGTTTTGCCACCACCTTTATGTAATTTGAGTATTTGTTTCTCATTTGTATGCTGATACATTGGTTTATTTGTTTCAAATTAACTCAAAATTTGTAAAGCTAACCATTTTTATGTTTTTTTAAGAATGACTCATTATGGACAAAGATGTCCTTTGCCATTTCATGTTACAAATATCTTTGCAAAAAGACATTGTTATTTTAGAAGAAACAGTGTGTATTTTTGTCAAAAAGAAGTCAAAATTTGATGAAAGATTAAATTTCCAAAATTTAGTTTTTAAAATCTTTTAATCAAATCACCTTACTTATAATGTAAACCCCACCTTACAAATCAGCTTCTTTAGGAACTAACTACTCATATCGAATCGAAATCCTATTGGCTCGAACTTTAAAAAATTGATTGTTTAGCAACTTTTGCACTCTTTTTACATAGAATGCAAACTCAAGAAATTGTGACATTTTCACATGTGATCAGAAAGCAAGAAAGACATCAGCTACCTAACAAATCACTAAGCATCGAAAGCTCCAAATCTTCAAGGCGTATCTCTTGACTCTTAGTTTTGATCCCACCATTGAATGATGTATTGAGTTTTTCATGTCAGCTTCACATCCCTGCGGATTTTGAAGAGAAAGAACCCCTGAAACCGCGGACCAAAAGATCGCCAGGTAGTGGTACTATAGGCATTTTAAAGGGGTGCCTGAATCAAAGACAATGAAGAGAGTCGTGGTACACTGACAACAAGTGTACAACAATGATGAAGAAATAATGGATGAGAATTCATGGACTCGCTATAGATGTCATTAAGTCTCTCGGGGCTTTTTGGGATGGTCATATTTTCTGAACTTTCCTTAAGCTACCACAAACTTACTAAGAAACTTGTAAATAAGTATCCTTTTTAATAGAAATTTGATTTTGTTTCTAATTTCGTTTGATAAATTAGATGACGGATCTTCTCGATTCGATTTTATCCACTTAAGTAAAAACGATCCAATGCCCATTGATACCTTAGCCTCCAAGATTTTAGAACTAACTTGCGTCCCACGTTAGCTTCAACTCTAATTCGAACTCTCCGGGTCTGGCACGTCCCTGCATTAGAGGATTGCCCTAGTCCGAACTACTTCCTGGCTCTCCTAGGGACTTCATGTTTAATCCATCAAATATTCACCAAACTTGATCTTTGAAGTAGTCATCTTTTTGTAGAACTATATAGACGAAGAGATGGACAATCTCAAACCCAACATTCTCCCCTTTGTCTGGCGTTCAAGAAAAACATCTCGGTGGAAGAATGAGATAAGAAGACAGACCGAAGGAAGGAGGCAAGAAGTTCTTTACACTTCGGGAATTAAGCACTCCATTCATTTGATAGACTACCAGACATATCCTTGGCCATATACAAAGTAGAAGGAATTAAAAAAGATTACAAAGTAACTCCATCGCTGTATCATCTCTATATTTTCTTGCCAAGGTTAACTGAGGGAACAAGGAGATGGTAGGTTCAGAGACTTAGTGTCCCCACTCTATTCGAACTCTCGTCAGCTCATATGTGGCACTTCTTCGGGTGACCGGTGGAAGGTAAGAAAACCGGGGATGAGTAATGCGTTTCGTCCCAAAGGTGTCGTTAGTCTCCTACGATACTCCGCCGCCTGAGCAGATTCCAACCAAATTTTGGCTCAAGCCAAAGTCCAAATAGGTGATAGGTTGAGAGACAAAAGGATAAGATATGTGTACTTCTCATCAATATCCTCTTCGACATGGAGAAGAGGAATTCTCGAGTCTGAGATTTCTTCAGCTTCTAAGATAAAGTTATCAATTCCTGTACGGCTCGAGAACCCTTGATTGGAAGTTTCGCTTAGCTTCTTATTTGCTTCATAGATGAGGCCCAACATATTATCATGGGACCGAATCGCCTCATTCAGACCACTTCCTTATCGACTCTCTCAGAGATGCTCTAAGGTCGAATTTCCAATGGGTAGCTGCTGGAGTCCCAACTCTGGAATGGTCTCGCACTTCCCTTTCAACTCCTTTGCCATGAAGGCTTCTTTTTCCCTAAAGGAACATCTTGGAGATGATTCCCTTCATACAACTTATGGCTGATGCGGAGCTCAATGGCTAAGGGCCCCTAAGATGTTATTGGGGTTCACAAGATCAAGCTTCTAGGCTATGAGTATCTCATATATTAACGAAGGATACCCAATGGCCTTCCGATACATCGCTTTCTCAACATGACCCAAGATGTGTTCGAACACTATTTTTCCCAGGTGGAACTATCTTTGAATACCTATCTAGAAGAGCAAGGTGGTGAATCTCTTTGTCACTTACTGTTCTATCGGTGGTTGGCATCTAGTTGCACATAGTGATTTTGTGCAAAATAGAATATCTAGAGGTGAATGAGACGATCAAATATCAGATCTCGGTCAAGGAAGTCCTTTACCTTCCCATGATCGAGACCTCATTGATCAATCTTGGTTATCTCCACCTCATCCTCTAGGACGTCATCACATTCCAAGTAGTGGTTGATAATGTAACGCCCCTTCCCCTAGCCGTGGCAGGTGAGGGGACACCACCCAGGACAGGGACTTCTTAACCCGATTTTATGACATTAGTGTGCTCATTTCAATCATAAATTCATAATGACATAAACTTATAAGACTACCACCGTAGTGGTGTTTAAAATTGTCCTGCTCATATATGCCTAAGTCCATCTACTTGTATATATACAAGTTCCACTATTACAAAATATTCCATTTACATTTCAAAAACAAATTCAAAAACCTACATAAGGTGGACTCCTAATGCCGTGTTGGCCTTGGCGAATGCGGGATGTCTCTTACGACCTCTTCACTACCTACATGGATTAAATGTCCGTGCTAAGCATACATCTTAGTAGGAAAATAGGTAACAGATATGACCACTTTTAATGGTCCTCAATTACAGTATACATTTAAAATAATTCACATATCAGAGTATTCATATCTCCCGTAGGAGTACATAACAGAATTTCATTACAGAAGGTACTTGTAAATACACTATAGAACAGGACTGAATTTTGCCTTAGCATCAGCGCTAATTACTTTTGTTTTCTTATGTTTCATTGTTCATATACTTATCATATAAATGTTTGCCTCGCATGAAATTCAAGAATAATGAATGAGAGATGTTAATAATAAAATTCGAAGATATCGGGTATTAAATATTAAACAAAAGTGCCTAAAGTTAATGAATAGACGTTGGTTCGCAACACGGTGCCAAAGAAAGTGTCGTAGCACTATGCAGGAGTGCCGTGAGCACCACGACGTGCCTGTCACAGAGAAACGTAAGTGTCACTTCACACTAGGACAAGAGTGTCGGCACTAATAAGAGACGCGGCCTATTCATTCACTATCCGGCAGTGCATACATACAATTATAGGCAGGGTCTTTGTGATTTATATTGTTCTAAAACATTTATGTGCTTATGTAAACCCATTCTATCATTCTTGATAGGAAAGAGTTCAAAATGCTGATAGAAAAGTAGTAAGAAAACAAAGCCTTTCTCTTAAGATCGGTTCTCCTAAAGAACCAAAGGCTACGCTGTAGGGAGAAGGGGTTTGCCTAGGCGAAGCAATCCTTCGTCGAGGCGAAGAAACAAAGGTCAAAACATTCTGGCTCTCGCTAGGAAGCCACTTGCCTAGGTGAAGACCTTCTCCTAGGTGTGCACTCTTTCGCCTAGGCGGAGAGGCATCAAGCTGGGAATAGAAATGGGGCATTTTTTCCATTTTTCACCGGAAAACTTCCTTCCAAAACAAAACCAATTCAAAACAAACCACAAAACCCAACTCAAACCAACCAAAAACACATTTATGGAAGAGTTATGGTTTCCTAACACACACATAATAAAAAAGGAAGTTAGGATAGTTTCCTAACCTTAATGTCTTGAAAGCTTCAACCTAGCTTCCTTTTCTTCTCTTCTTTCTTCTTTACTAGAATGGGTGAGAACCCAATGTAAATGGAGAGTAATAAAACCAAATGGCCTCCTCCCACAAACCGTATGCCCTAGCTCCCTTAACCCAAGATGGTGAGAATCCTTATCCTAGAAGACAAGTGTTTGTCTTAAGGTGATTTGGCTCACCTTTTCCCCCTACATTACCAGAAGGCCCTTTCTTTCTTCATTCATTTGCACATCACTTATCACAAAAATTCTGGCAATTGGCATACACCCCTTATTGAAGTCGTCCTTTTATGTCCTTAATTGGTAATTTACCAGTTTACCCTTTTTCACACTTAGCACTTAAATTTATGAAAAATACAAATTTTACTTTTGGCGGTACAATAATATAAGTGAAACTACATTAGGTATAATTCGGGTTGTTACAACCTCCCTCCACTCAAACCCTCTTCCTAAAAAGACTTTCGTCTCTCGAAATTAATACCCGAATTGAAGAGTCGCGGGTACCGTGGCCCTCATCAGCTGGCATGGTTCCTAAGTTGCTTCTTCCATACCATGGTGTTACCAAAGCACCTTTACTAGAGGGACTTGTTTGTTCTGCAACAGTTTCATCTCTACGTTGTCGGATTTTGGTCTTTCATCAAAAATAGGAAGTCTGATTGCACTTATACATCTTGTACTGGAAAAATGTGTGATTCATCATAATGGTATCTTCGAAGCATTGACACATGAAACACATTATGTAATTTGGCCAACTCCGGAGGAAGAGCCGAACGATAAGCGCATCGGTCAAATTTCCTCGGATTTAGTAAGGTCCAATAAACCTTGACTCTAAGCCTCTTTCTTTCCAAACCGAGTATCTTTCTCTTCAGGTGGTGAGAATTTCTTTGCAAAGCACTACATTCGACTTCGCACTCCCATGTCCTTTCTTCGTATCCGCATAAGACTTTTGTTTATCACTAGTAACTTTTAACCGTTATTGAATAACCCGAACTTTTTTCTTCAGTTTCTTACTACAGTTCCTGACTAATGACTTTATGCTCATTCAGTTTGTTTAGCATACAGGGTTTTAGCATTTCCTATCAAACAAAGCTTCATGTGGACCATAAAGATTTGATCGATAATCAAGTATTATAGGAAAATTCCATAAGAGGAATATACCTATCCCAACTTCCAGAAAAATCTAGCACACAACCCCGAAGCATGTCCTCTAACACTTGAATCACTATTTCAGATTGTTTATCTATTTGTTATGGCATCAGATTTAAAATTAAGTCGAATACCTAAGGCTTATTGTAATTCTTCCAAAACCTTGATGTA
This sequence comes from Tetrastigma voinierianum, assembly GCA_016808115.1. Taxonomy (NCBI): domain Eukaryota; kingdom Viridiplantae; phylum Streptophyta; class Magnoliopsida; order Vitales; family Vitaceae; genus Tetrastigma; species Tetrastigma voinierianum. Next base: position 108,392 of record JAEQBH010001896.1, on the reverse strand, counting down.
AACCATGATCGCTACGACAATACGACAAGTGGAATTCCATGCAGCCAGACAATCTCACTCACATATAGCTCCACTAACCAATCCATGGAATAGTCAAGCTGGACTGGTAAGAAGTGAGCAAACTTTGTAAGTTTGTCAACAATTACCCAAACTAAATCATGTTTCTTTTGGGTGAGGGGAAAATCAGACACAAAATCCATAGTAATGTTATCCCACTTATATTGTGGAATTGGGATGGGATTTAGTAGACCAGATGGTACTTATGTTCGCCTTACTCGGCACAAGCTCTACATTTAGATACATACTTCTACTATATCCTTTTTCATCCCTCAATAATAGTACCAAGTTTCAAATTCGTACATTTTGTTACTCTAGGATTCATGGTGAATACTAGATATGGCTTTCATACATTAACTTTTTTCAGCTCTTATATCTGGCATACACATAATCTTCAGTGATAATAGACCTCGTCTTCTTCTATAGAATAGTTAGTTTTGTCTCCATTTCTTACTAATTGTACCATTTATTGTAAGTCGACATCATTTTTCGAGCATCAATCATCCGCCCTCAACCCGCATAGCTCTCTTACTCAGCTGCACAAGGCCCTAGTTTAAATACAAATCTCCATGCACGTTATTTAGGATATAACAAAGATCGTTTTTTGCTTAAGGCTCGCTACCACATTAGCTTTTCCTAGATGGTGAATTCAACTATGCAATCATAATCTTGAACAACTCTAGCCACCTACGCCTCAAGTTTAATCTTTTCTGGGAAAGTAACAGATACTCATGAGACCTTTACATCCGTAAATCCAACATCATCTATAAGAGGTCACCATATCAAGTTTAACACCCGCAAACCCATCATATGTGGTATTAATTCACTATGTCACAAGGCTTGGGATAAGCATTATGCCACTACTTCTCCACTCAGACTGTATAATACATGATCCCAAACCAATCCAAGCATCACTATACAAAGCGTATTCTCTACCCGGAGTAGGCTGAGTCAACACTGGTGCTTCAACCAGTATTTTCTTTAAATGTTCAAAACTTGACTGATACTTATCATCCCATTCAATCTTTACCCCTTTCCGGAGTAACTTAGTAAGTAGAAAAGCTATGACAAAGAATCCCTTCACGAGCCTTCAATAATACCTAGCCAAACCTATGAAACTTCTCACCTCTGTTACATTTTGAGGCAGTTTCCAATTCACAATCGCTTTGATCTTTGCAGGGTCAAATCTAATACCCTCCACAGACACAATATGGCCTAGGAATGACACTTCCTTAAGCCAAAAACCACATTTTCTTCAATTTGCAAACAATTGTTTTTCTCTGAGAATCTGCAACATTATCTCAGCGTTGAATTGACGTTTTGGTGCATCCTGTGAAGCATCTAAAGATGTCATCTATGAATACCATTACAAACTGATCTAAATAAGGTAGAATACTCTATTTATCAAGTCCCTTGAATGCTCGTATTAGTCAACCCAAATGGTATTACTAAAACCCAGAATGTAATTTACTGGTTCAGCGCTATTTTTGGGACGTCAACATCTTTTCACCCTAAGTCAGAGCACATCCCAATCGCAAGTCTATCTTGAAAGACACTTCGCTTCCTTTCAACCGATCGAAAAGATCTTCTATTCTTAGAAAGGACACTATTTGCTTTGGCCATAAGGCTTTTAGTTTATTTGTCGATAATCGATGCACATCCGAGGGAGTGCCATCTTTTTGACAAACAAAAACCACACCCCATGGAAAAACACTAGGTCGGACAAATCCTTTGTCCAATAGTTCTTTAGTCTTCAACTCTTTGGGCCTGGGGCTGAGCCATACTGGGTAGGTGCCTCTAGAAATAGCGCTCCCATGTACAACTTCAATAGCCAAATCTACTTCTCTTTCGGGTGGTAAACCTGGTAATTCCTCGAGAAACACATCAGGAAATTCCTTTATCACATGAATATCATCAAGATTTACTTGTCCCCTCTTAGAGTTAAGCACCAAAGCTAAAAAGGCTTCACAACCTTTTCTAAGAAAATGTCCGGCTTGCATAGCGGAAATTACATTTGACACTAATCTAGATCAGATATCATGTATAGTTACCTTCGACAGGTCAGAACATTTAAGCAGTACTGTTTTCTTATCACAATCAACTATAACCTGATGTTTGGATAACCAATCTATCTTCAAAATCAAATCAAATCAAACTCATGAAAGGCAAAGCAATCAGATCAATTAAAAAATCTCTATCATGAACCATTAAGTGACAGTTCTTATACACTCGATTGACTCTAACACCATGCCCTAGAGGACTGGTAACATGCATGTCATATGCTAAAGGTTCTACTTATGGAAATTTATCATTCTATTGTTCAATGCATATATAAGAATGTGTAGAACCTGGATCTACCAAAGCATGCATTTCATTGTTATAAAGAGTGAAATTACCTCGCTATAACCCCTGGTGCATCCTAATTTTCATGAGCCTTCATAGCATAGGTCATCGGAATCGTAGTGGTAGGCGACGCATCGCTTCGACATTCACTTCTTCTCATCGCCACTAACTGTCTCGCTTCCTAAATTCGATCATGGTTAGGCTGAGGTGCACTTCCTGACCCTCCGCTTACTCCTTTAGGTGACTTAAACTCCCATATCCTCACGGACAATTTACTATCAGATTATCCGTGCTTCCACATTCGATTACTCATCTACAAGTACCATAATGATATTTGTGACAACATGGTGAGTCTGTGTCTTTCCTTGTCCGATCGATGTACCCTATCAACCCGATGTCATCAGAGATCCTCACATTCACCCCACAGCGTGACTATGTATTGATTCAACTTGAGACTCTCTAGTTCTTAATTTTTGAGGAACTAAATTCTCCGAGGGAAATTTCTCTCTCGCTTTTTCTTTCCTACTCATCATTTCAAATTTCTCAATTTTCATAGTCGTTTGCATCAACTGATAGAAATTCACCACTTGCAATGATGTAACAACCGTGAGGTACCTTTTTATAGACTCCTTTAGGCCATCCTCAAATTGTCTACATCGGAAAGTTGCAGTAAGAACTGGTTCTGGTGCATACTTACTGAGGTGGCTAAACTCTTTCTCATACTCCACCACTGTTAGATTCCCCTGTTTCAAATTTAGAATCGTTTCCACCTCGCATCTTTATATACGTCTATGACATACTTTGTCTGAAACTCTTGGGCAAAGAAGTCCCATGAAATTGGGTCTGGAAGTAGTGGATTTCTTAGAACTAGCTTCCACCAATCATAAGCTACACCTTGCAAGAGTGAGACCGCACATTTGGCCATCTATTCAAGGGGATATTTTCAATTTCTCTAACCAAAACTTAGCTTTACCGGACTCTTCCAAACTTTTCCCATGGAATTCTTCTACTCCATGATTTCTTACCAATAAATCGGAGCTCTAGAGGTCGTGAGTCGATCTAAGACCTTTGCCATATCCTGAGAAATTTTTAACAACGCTTCAGTTGACACGTGTTCACTTCTAGTCAACCTAGACAGACCAGAGATTGATGGATCAAGGTCCATAGGATTGACGCTTTCAATTGTTTCCTCCACGCCTTCCGCCGTGGATTCATCCGCTAGAATCTGCCACTAAATAAGTACATTCAGATGAGCTAAACGCCTAAACTATGTAGGTACATTTTTAACCTAATAGTTTTCGAGAAACGCCTAAACCTAGGCTTTGATACAACTCAACTGTAACGCCCCTTCCCCTAGCCTTGGTAGGTGAGGGGACGACACACAGGACAAGGACTTCTTAACCTAGTTTTCTGACATTAGTGTGCCCATTTCAATCATAAATTCATAATGACATAAACTTATAAGACTACCACTGTCTTTGTAGGAAGACAAAATTGGCCTCCGCTGTATATGCTTTAGTCCCTACATGTATTTATACAAGTTTAATATTACAAACATTGCATTTACATTTCAAAACATAGTAAAAAAACCTGTTGACAAGGTAGGACTCTTAGTTTTTTGCCATGGGGTTAGCCTTAGCGAATGCGATGTTCTGGTGACGGTAATTTCTTTAGTACCTACACTAAAGGAAACACCATGCTATATGTTAAATTAGTGGGAAAATAGATAAATATAGTATATGATCAATTTCTAGTGGTCCACAATTACAGTATACATTTAAAATAATTCACATATCAGAGTATTCATATCTCCTGTAACAATACATAATAGAATTTCATAACAGAAGGTACCCATAGGTACAGTACAAAACATGACTTAATTATAACTTAGCATCATAGCTTATTACTTTTGTTTTCTTATGTTTCATTGTTTAGATACATATCATATAAATGTTTGCCTGCATAGACCAGTAACAATGAATGAGAGGGATGCAACACAATACAAATTCGGAAGGTAATCGTGTATTGAACGAAAAGTGCCGGGCGACTGGAATGGGAGTAGGCCTGCAGCGACGGCCGCGAGGTCGCAGGTGTAAAACCCGGCAGGCGGCTGAGTCACCACGGGCATGCTCGCACATGAAATGTATGCCACGCACTAGATGTGAGGCTGAGAACGAATTTATATGTTTATCTATTCATACTATTCGGTCCTAGTAGAAAAGGCTAAATGTTATATGTGTTCGAGTATTTATATTGTTCTTAAAAAAATTTATGTGTTTGGCGTAACCCATTGTTTGGGCGATCGATAGGCAAAAGAAAGTAAACAAGCAAGAGAAAAGGCAATAAAACGAAGTTTTCTAGAAGATCGGTTCTCCTAGTAACTAAGTATACGCCTAGGCAAAGGGATTCGCCTAGGAGGAGCAACCCTTCGCCGAGGCGAAGAAAAAATGTCAGAAAATAGCCCTTGGGTTTGCCTCGATGAACATACCTTCGCTTCGGCGAACATAGCTTCGCCTAGGCATGCACTCCTTAGCCTAGGCGAGGCGTCATGCTGTAAACAGAAATGGGGCATTTTTTCCTTTTATCGCCGAAAAACTTCCTTCCAAAACAAAACCAATTCAAAACAAACCACAAAACCCAACTCAAACCAACCAAAAACTCATTTGTGGAAGAGTTAGGGCTTCTCTGACAAAGCACACAAGCATATAATTGGGTGAGGTGCTAGATAGTTTCAACTCTTGATGTCTTGAAAGTTTTTAACCTAGCCTTTCTTCTTTTTTTCTCTTCATTGGAAACAGTAGAACCCAGAAATTGAGAGAATCAAAACCAAATTGGCTTCTTCCCATAAACTGGGAGGCTCTGATCTTTAAACTCAAAGGAAGAGAATCCTTATCCTAGAGGACAAGTGTTTGTCTTAAGGTGATTTGGCTCACCTTTTCCTCCTTTGCCAATTATCCTTCTTCTTCATTCTATTTGCATGTCACTTGGAAAAGTGGCTCTTCCTCCTTCCTCCTCCTCCTCCTCCTCCTCCTGGCCTCCTCCTCCTCCTCCTCCTCCAGTTTTTCCTTCCAAATCCTTCTTTTCTTTTTCTTCTTCTTTTTTCTTCTTGTTAATAAATGGCATACAATCTCTTTATCTTAATGTCCTTTATGTTCTTAATTGGTAATTTACTAGATGAACTTTTCACTACACTAAATTTTTCAAATACACTTTACTTTTGGTACATCCTAAACATGTTATAAAACTACTAGGGGTGGTACTAGGTGTAGCTGGGAGAATGCGTAGGAGATATCTAAAACAGAGTGTCCCTACACAATCGTTTGTTGGAAGTTCAGACTGACGGGGTCCCCCATGTGCTTCGACAAGTTTACATAGAACTCTAGGACAATTTGTGGGAGCATTCGAAGTCCTTGTAATGTGTCTATTCATCGCGATCCTCTTGAGACAGAGGCCTAAACTTTGTAATGGAGGCGTTTTCGTGCATGCTAGGGGGTGATTCACTCACTAAGGGGGACATTTGAACATGCTGCTTCTTGAATATTGGTTTCTTTGATGTAGTTTTTCGGTAATTGGCGTAGCTATCAAAGACTCTACTAAGTCCCCAGCAATGGCGCTAAAAACTTGTTAGCGATTTTCCGCAAGTGCACAGGTCGCACAAGTAATACAGTGGACAAATAAGTCCAAATTTCAATCCTACAGAGAAGGTGTGGTTTTAGCTAGGATTGAATACCTTAGCTACTAAAGTCATTCACTATTTGAGCGACTAGAGGGTAGGTAGAGAAAGGTATTAAAAACAAAATAAAATAAAACAAAGTAGGGTATAATAAATGTCCACTCACAAGGAATAGAGTGATATCGGGGATGTAACTCAAGGAAAAATTCCAGGGTTGATTGTCTCCATTGATGCATTTATGGTTTATATTCATTAAGCGTTAATCAAGTGAACGTACACTTGTGCATTTCCAAGGAATCCAATATGAGGTTTACACTTTCGTGTCTCTCTTCAATTTCTCATACCAGACCTCGGCGTATTCCTTCAGTCCATCTAGACTCATTAAATGCGTATACTTTTCTATGCATTTCCTAATCTCGGTTTAATACTCTTTTCTATCAAGTATAAATAGACTACCCGACTACGCTTGATTGATCACCCGGTCCATACGATCCTCACATAATGTTGAGATGGTGTTACTCCTAATGAAATCCATCTAGTACTAGGCATTCCCATTTCTGGTATTTCTTTATTTAGGGTTAATTAGTATTTCAATTAACTAATTCATACCTTAAGAGACCCGGACTTATTTTAGGCATAACTGCTACCAAGGATGCTCCTAGTATGGCAATCGAAGACCCTACTCTCATTATGATCAATTAATTAAAACATAATCATAAGAACTAAACCAACTAACATCCACACAAGGCTGAGTTCACAACACTTGATATAAAATATATATATAAAACCAAGCAATCAACCCTAGAGGATGTTTACCACTATCAGAACCAAGTAATCCAATAAAATCCAGATGTAGATATATAGTTACCCAGTATTAATGCTAGAGTAGAGTTTAGATACAAATAAATGGTATGTGAAATTATCCTTTACTACACCATACCAAGAGCCTCTCTAATGAGCTAGATCAAGACACCAACCTGTAAAAGAAAGTGGAAATGAACAAAAACTAAAACCCTAAAAATGGTTCAAGAAGAAGGGAGGAGAAACCCTAAGAGGGTGTTCCCTTTCCAAAAATCGAAACTCAATAATGTCTCAAACATATACATTTATAGAAATGGAAAATGGGCTCAAAAATCGCTGGTTTTTTGCTCTAGCTCGATGCTTTTCGCCGAGGCGAAGATACGTGTATTCAGTTGGCCTTGTCTTCCTTCACCGAGGTGAAGGATAGGTTCACCTTGGCGAACCCAAAAGTAATGCTTCGTAGATGTTCCACCCGCCTCGGTTGTTCCTTCTCACTGGTGAACCCAAGGCCTTCTCTTTCTTTTTCTTGCTTGCTTGGGCTTCGCTAGAAAGTGTTTCTTTCTTTTGGCCTAAAGAACTCTCTCCGCCTCGACGAAGCATTCGAACATCAGGTTCTTCCTTCTTAGCTTTTTGCCCTTTCCTTGCTTGATTTTCCTTTTAATCCTACAAAACATAAGCAAATGGGGTATTAGTGTAATCTTTAGGAATATAGGTGTGAACCTAGCATTTAGGTTACATAAACACTTGGAAAACACGCTATAGATTCTAGTATGATTCACACCTATCAACAATATTCTTCGATTGAGTAGAAATGCGGGGAGACTTCCTCATGGAAGACTCGTGAAGCAAAGAATGACTCAGTAGGAGAAGGAATCATTTTTCCGGTTCGAACCAATCAAGTCCCAACTTCACTAAATCAAATTCATTGGATGCTTTTTTTTGAGATTTCATAATCTCCACTATAGAGTCTTGTCGGACACATTGAAGTGGATGAGGTTGGTTTCTTTGTACATACATTTTGATGTCGAGTACCTACGTCTGCGGTGTCAGGCCCCGGACTAACATTAGGATTAGGACCTTAAGGTATTTTGACTCTCGGTGGGAGAGTTTTCCTTCATTCCAAATGCAATTGTAGTAGGTGTTTCATCTTCTAAAGAATCGTAGGGCCCAAGAGTTAGTGGTGGAGTAGAGCGAAGCAGTTCCACATCGATCGGGTCCATGGTTTTCTTATCTTGATCAAAGATTCTACCTTTATCGTTGGAACCCCTTTTCTCTATCTTTTGGAGGTGGTCCTACCAGAGTTGGTCATCACCATCTTCAAAACTGACAAGTATTGAAGATCACCAGGAAAGTTCGGACCTTTGGAGGATTCGGAAGAAAATATGTGAAAAGGAAGTGCCTTTTGTCTTTTATTGTTCCCTTTTATATAGAGGTCTTACCTTCTCTTGAAAAAAAAAAAAAAACCTAGATTGCATCTTTAAAGGTCTCTTAATAAATAGGGGCGTTAGGACGCGACTCTTTAGGTGCTGCCTTTTCATCAATTGAGGCCCTTTGCATCCCTTAGTTGTTACAACGGTTCTTTAAGGCAAGACGCCACATGTGCTCTTGGTTTCCCTCCTCTTTTTTATTTGATTTTTTTAATGAAAAAAAATCACATGATGAAAATCCCCAGGTATCAATTAAGAGACCCATACCTAGTAACATCCAGACCTTGGGTGAAGATATTGATCCCCTTAAGGTTGTCATAGTAATGAGTTAGGACTTCCTCTAGAACGTCATAGTCCTTAAGCATATTCTTCATCTATACCAGATGTGTGCACCCTCTAGCTACTACTATGTATTTTGCCTTAGCTAGCTAGAAGATAGATAACCTTGAGACTCGCATGGTATCTCTCATAAACTCCCCTATTATAGTATACGTATAAGCATCTAGTGGTTAGAAATAAGAGACTTCTAGTCATGCTTCTACATAAAGCTTGATTGAATCCATTTTGTGATTCATATATGGGGATCTTGTCATTAGACCTAGTTTGATTCATTTTATGCTTTATAGAATCTGGTTGGATCTTGCTTACCCAAAACTTAGTACATATATCCAAGTTTATTTTGTACTCATTGTCTTATTCCTAAGGCATTCCTTCCACGGTTAGGAGACCTAGATGTTCAGTTCTAGGTGTAGTCAACGTGTCTTGAGTCGAGAAGACTTTCTTTACAAACTAAAGCCTTCTTGGAAATCTTGAGAGGCATTCTTCCTTCTTTTGACTCCTTTTGTGATGTCGTACTGATGAAGAAGTTCTTTAGCCTTCGTAAGGAGATGAAGGCATACCTCTTATTGCGTGATTTTCTCACTAGCATGATCCTCATTTGACATGTTCTTCCCAAATGAATTCCTCTATTGCTCATTGGGATAGAGTTCCCTTTCCTGATCACATAGGGGGTTATGAGAGTTCTAGATCGTCGGTAGGATTGTTCAAAGTAGAAACAGACCGTCTATATGGCTTTAAATAGATGAACATTTTTCTATCAATGCTTTCTTCTGACATAGTACTTATTAGATCCTTATGGAGCAGTTGCAGTAATCTGGTTGTTGTACTTAGTTGGAACTTGGTGTAGGATGGTAGAAAATTTTCCTTAATTGACCCAGGCTCCTTATACGTCGAGATTCAACTTTCAAAATTGGTATCTTGGTGACTATCCAATGATGGTGTTTTTACTATTACTTGGGTATTCGGACTCTTGGAACCAAGTTCCTTGATTTTGATATCTCACTCATACAGTCAGTATTGGTCGTTAGGTAGAAATTGTCAGAACCTATCTCCTTCCATGATGTGGCAATGATTTTGATCAAGTATTGTGCACTTATACTTTATGAATTGTACAAACATATCTTCATCAAACAATTAACTCACACTAATCAGATTTAATGCAAGTCCTTCAACAAGCATCACATTGTTTAGCTTAGGAAATCCTAGAATGATCAAGGAACCAATTCCTATAACTCTTCCTTTTCATATCACAAGATCACCCAGTCTTGACTTGATGGTTAAAGGTCAGTCAAGAAACAATTGTTTCCCGTCATGTGTTGTGAGAAACTACAGTCGAAATACCACTTTTCTTTGATCATATTTTTGGTGGAAGAGAAGACACTAAGACTCTTTGTTTGTTCATTCCTGATCATCTTGGTTTGAGAAGAATCCTTTTTTAGATCTTTCTCAGTACACTATGACATCTTTTCCCAGTGCTTTAATTCATTCTTGACCTAGAAGATCTGGTTCTTGCATTGGTTCAGATGCTCTTTCTTGATTTAGAGACTTGATTCGAGCAAATATACGAATTTGTGGTTCTTGACTTAGAGAGTTCTCTTGTATGATCTGTACTCCTTTTCCCTGTACTGATGTGTATTATCAGATATTATCATGTGAGATTTCTATAGAGTCCGAACAAGGCTAACAATCTATTAGAACTGCTTCTAAAGACTTCTCTTTTAGTTGAGCAGGTTTAACAATTAACAAGAGTGCTTTATGTCATCTGATCCTTTCTTTATCTTCATGATCTTAATCGCTAAATTTTTGAGATCAAATTCTTTTCAAGGTTTTGTCACCGCTTCTCTCTTTGAATCTCGCATCTTGATCCTCACAAATATTTCTTAAAGGGTGTCATGCTTTTTCAAATTCTAATGGCTTGATGAGTGCCGGTTCATGTCATCCACCACATTGAATAGCATGTAGAGTAGTGTAGTTACTTATTCTTTGTTTTTTAATCACCAATTGTTCCATTAAGATTCAGGCTTACTCAATGTTCTCCTCTTTTTTTGGTTGGAATGGACTAGCACAATAGGTACAAATTATCTTGCTCATTCCTAGTGACTTGATGAAAATATAAATGTGTGCCTTCCAATCACCATAGTTTTGATCATCAAGCAGACGAGGGCATTTTATGGACATCATGTGTGAAACCCCGGAAAATCCAAATTTTCCTTAGAAGGGTAAAACGGTAATTTCGATCAAAAAATCAGAATTTTTCTAGATCTTGGATAATGAAACAGACTTCATCGTTGAAATCATCTCGTAAAATCTAGTTACCACGTCGAATTTCTTTGGATTCCGAGAAAGTCGGAATTGCACGTTTTTCGAGGCGTAGGGTATCGGATGACACATGGCATGTGTTGAGTGGCTCACATTGAGCCACGTGTCGAGTCTTGAGCAAGTCAAACAATGAGAGCCAAGTGGGGCCCATGTGGACATGTGGACATGTGGCATCTCATGAGTGGAAGGAAATCCACTATTAAGGATAAGTGGATAGGGAGGAAATCCAATGAGCCAATAAGAAATGGACATGTGGCAAGTGAGATGACATCCCACTTGACCACTATCTTCTCCCAATCTATTTGGGGGAGAAGGAGAAGGAGAGGAGAGACAGAGAGAGAGAGAAAGAGGAGAGATTTTAGAGTGAGAATCTCTCACTTCTCTCCCTGAGTTTCCGTGTCGATCCATCAATTTCGGCGAGACAAGAGCCAAAGTTGTTGATCCCCAGCACACCCAGCCAGCTACATGGGTGCGAAGTATGGGTTTCAACAACTCCGGGAGGTAGGGAGTTTTCTCCTATTTAGTTCCTTTTTTGTTTAAAGGCCATGAAAATGGTTTGGAATGTTGTAAGAATTTGAAAAGGGGCATGATTTGGTTCCACTCTCTCTTGTGAGAGTGCCCATGAACAACCCATAGATTGGTTTAGGACTGTTAAAAATAGTCTGGATTGTTTGTTGGACCAAGATGGTTCATGATAAATTTTGCATGTTATTGCTTGGTAGTTGAATAACATGATTGAGTTGTTTGTGTGTCATTGTTTGACAAATGAATGACACATAGTTGTGCATGGGTGAGGCCATTACATGGCTCGTTGGAGGCTAGTCATGGACAAATTGTGTCACCACTAGGCCTAAGGAATTATGTGTATCATTACCTGTGTGGTAGTGACTTGTGATGTCCATGTATGCAGATTGATATGGCATGAATGATAGGTTAATGCATGCTAATTTGATGTGTTAACATGATGTTTAAATTATGTGGAATATAATTGTATAAGAATGGAATATATGAATTGGCATCATTGCATTCATGTGCATGGTTACATCGCGTCGAGTCGGGTGTGGGTGCACGGTAGAGTTGTTCACCATTCTTGGTGAACGTATGATGAGCTCGTGTTTTGGACGACGTCCAATAAAAGCCTCATTGTTTAAATCATAAAATGAGATAAAATTAAGGTGTGTTGGGAGTAGCAAGAAAGGGGTCGTTAATCCCCTCAGGTGAAAAGCCTGGAATTTGGGTGTATGAGACTTGTGGTAATATTCGAAAGGTCCTATATGGGTATGAGAGACCCGCGGTGCTATCCGAAAAGTTCTGTGTGGGTGTGAGAGACCCGCGGTGTAAGCCAAAAAGTTATGTTACCCAAAAGAAAACACACGGTCATGGTTATCACTTAGATTTCTAGTTGGGTGATAGGAGTCGGGGTTGACTCGGGATTAGTTACCCATTGGCACTAGCATTGGGTGTTGGTGAACTGATAAGGGCTCGGTATATGGTGTCCTTGGTACTACCAGTGACGATTGTCACACTTAGCATAGGCATGTGTGAGGGAGTCGGTGAGTGACTTGGGACATGGGCATGAAAACATCTCATGCATGATATATAAATCATTCCATGTATGAATTGTAAAGTGAGTGTGGATGTTGTTATGTCATTGCATATTGCATTTAGGTAGGGGTAATACGGTAAGAGAACTGACCTCTTGGGCATTGCTCACCCCGTCGTGGGAACCCCCTTCATAGGTACTGAAGGTGCACTTGGGGATGGGACGCATTCGAGGCCTTAGAGGCGAAGAAATGGACAAACTTGGCCTTATTTTCTGTATTTTGTAAATTCTGGGCAGAAGACCAAGTTTTGTGTAATTTGTAATTAAATACAAATTGTAAATTAACTCATTTTGTGTAATATATATATACATTTTGAATTGAGTTTTCCATGATTTAAGTAGCCTTTGTAGAAATGGGGTTGATTTCTAGTGGTTTTTACATGAGTATAACAAAGAAAGGAAAAGGAAAATGCGGGCTTGGAATGGAAATTTCTTGCCCATTTTCGGCTTACCAGTGCGATGGCGGGGTGGTGTCATGACATGGGCGGCTGGGTGTGCACAGGCATGTGAGCATTCTTGAGGCGGCTGCGGCGGCGATAGGCGCCCTTGACGGCGCGAGCACGCCCGACAAAGGTCGCGAGCTCGCGCGAGCGGAGCTAGCGCAACGCGGCGTGACCACGAGAGCGCGGCGCGCGACCCAGTATGCGAGGGTTGTGTGAAGTGACCTTATTTGTTGGTATAGTGACCTGGCTTGGTAAAATTGGTGTCGCGGCACGCCTGTTGGCGTCGCGACATGGGTTAGGCAGTTTGGGGTCGCGACACACCTTTGGTGTCGCGACATGGTTCACTGCACTCAGGGGCATTTCGAGGTCGCGACATGGCCTAGCCTCATTGGGGTCGTGACCTGGATTTGGTGTCACGACCAAGCCTGGGTAGGGATGGTTCTTTGCATGTCGCTACACGGTCCTTGGTGTTGCGACTGACAGGAGGGCATAGGCTCCTAGTGCTCGCGTGGCGCCTGCGTCGGCGCGCGCCGCCGCCGTGGAGCGACATGCAGCGGCGCGGCGTGACCTAACAGATCTGCCCGACAATCGCCAGTGCTGTCATCGACTAAATGCGCACTATGCACGACCTTTATGTGTTGTGCACTGTTTGAGTCACTATTCAATGTGGTGTGTCCACACTCCTTATAAACTTGAAGTTATTAGAGCGGAATGTTATAAAGTGCGAGCATAAAACATAACGAAGCACAAATCTTCCGCCGATTCTTTGCTGACCATTCCGATCACGCTGAGTTGTGAAGTACTTTGAATCTACGAGGATTTCCTTTAGTATGTGGATTCAGGTTCCTGATTGTTCTTTTGTGTTTGCGAGGCTCTCCCTCTCTGCCCACAAACCATGGCGAAACTTCAATCACTCCACAGAGGAGTAAAATGAACTCTCTTTGTTCCTCTCTAACAGCTTTGTCATACACCATACCAACATTACATGAAAATAAAATGAGAGAAAATCAAAACATCATCTTTCACGATGGTGAAGAGGAAACTTCTTTGTGTAACATAACAAAAGTATCTGCACTTCACACTCCTTCACCATGTCTAGACTTTGTATTTCCTTCCTCAAGCTCTCCTCTTAATCCATGATGAGGAGCTTCGAAACTTGCCGAGATTTATAACGCCCATAGTAATTCAGTCATTGGAAATCTTGAGCAGGCTGAATGGTCATCTTTATATGACTCGAGATCACACGCTATTTTCTAGCTGTTTCAGCACTATAAAGCTACTACAACGAATTAGGAAACTTGTTGGCTCAGTATCCTCTTCAAAATAAAGCTTGATTTGTTTCTAATTCAGGTTGATAAACTTAAGAGTGAATAATCTTGTCATTTGAGTCTTTATCCACTTGCAGAACGATCCTAAGGTGGCCCATCGGTGCACTTTCTCACAATGCCTTGGCCTCAGATTTTAAGCTAGTGTCTAGTGCATCTCAGGCTGAGTTCGGGACTCTCAGAGCTCTCGCAGTGCACAGCTTTGGGAGGACACCCTAATCGAACTTCACTTCCTGAATTCCCTCGCCGGGACTTCATGTTGATAAATGATCTTGTCAATTAGATCTCTAAAATGATGGTAATTTCTTGTGAGAACTCACAGAATGAAGGTATGGACAATCTCCCAAGGCAACAATTTTTCCTACAAAGTGAAGTGTTTTGATAAAAAATGAATAGTTTTTTGGGCCAAAAGTTTTTTACTAAAGATGTATTAGGTTGTGAAACTTCAGTTGTTCCTCAGAAATTTTTCACTTCTATTATGTATTTTAAAGGTTTTAGGCTTTGTGGCAAAGCTTCTGGCTTCTAAATGGGAATTCTTTTGGAAACTTATTATATTTGGGTTTTGACATCTTTGCATTAACAGTTGACTGATTTGTTAGAGGTTTGTGTTTAGTTCTGAAAAATAACATAGGGATAAGGAAAAAGAAATCATTAAGAAAAATTATTTTTCTTTTGTTTACAGTTGACCACAATGAAAATTCAAAGAAAATCAAATACAAATAAAACCACTTTAAGAAACCTGCTTTGTTGAAATGGCCTTAGTCTTCAGAGTGTTGATGATTTAAGGGTAGTGTTTTGAGGCTTAATGGTTAAAAATAAAAATAGCCCAGTATTAGAGCAAGCCCGACTTACAAGCCTATTCTAGATATTTCCATAGAATGAGGGATATGTTTAGATTTTGTAGGGGAAATTTCTGGGGGACTCATTAACCTTGGCTAGATTAGAAATGTGTTGGCACAATCCTAGTCATTGGTTTGAGAGGTGCTTCTGCATATAAGCAGGGATTTGGAGCTTTATAGGTTTGTAATCAAGCCAAAATCAGAAACCTTAAATATCTAAAGTAAACATTCTCCTCTTTGTCTAATCTCTCCTATCTTCAAGTTCTTCCTTCATCTTAAGATTCAACAAGTGGTATGGAAATAGATTTACATTGATTCTGTAAAATTTAAATAATACTTTATGGTTGCGACATTGATGCGACCTTCCACAACAGAAAAAAAATTTCTTGAGCTCCATTAACTTACAAGAGAGTTTGAAGTCTTGAGTCCACTAGGGTTTTTACAATTGTCATAGATTTTGTACATCATTCAAGTTTTAAACCAACGTTCTTTCTACAGAATGGCGAGAAGGGGTATGGTTCCATTCCAAGTCCCATCACTCAACAAGAACAACTACGACAATTGGAGCATCAAGATTAAGGCCCTCATTGGATCACAAGATGTGTGGGAGTTAGTAGAGAAAGGCCACAAAGAACCAGAGAATGAAGGTACTCTACCTCGAGCTTAAAAGGCAGTAGAGAGACTGAAAGAGGCCGAAGAAAGCTCTGTATGATTTATCAAGGGTTGATAAAAGATGCATTTGAAGATCTCGGAAGTGAAATACGAGCTAAAAGCAGTGGAGGAAGCCCGAGCCTCCTGAGGAGTGGGTCAGTCTAGGAAAGGCCTTACGCTTCAAAACTTTAGGCAAGGTGAGAGCTTTGCATGAAGAGGTGAAGTCATCTCAACTACTTCTCACGGGTGTGAGTTTACTAACCAACTAAAGAGGTATGAAAACTAGAAGGCGTAAAATTATTGAAGATTCTTCAATCCTACAGCCCATATTAAGTTGAATACTCATTATCACTATCAATTGAAACACAAGAGCTTGGAAGCCATGATAATGGGAAGCAGTGATGAGTTCACTTACAGCTACGATAGAAAGAAAGAAAGAGAAAGAGAAAGAAGGAAGAGATCCTTAGAACAACTTCTCAGACTCGGGTGCAGATTCAGCTAAAAGAGAAGGCGGCATTCAAAATAATAAAAGCCGTGATGTGCGAGGTCGTGGTCTATGGTCGAGAGAAGCGGGGAGGTGGACATGGGTGTGGACTTAGATTTCGGAGCGAATCAGCCTATTAGACTCATAGCTAAGAAAGAGAAACCTCAACACAAAGATGAATTGGGAGGAGAAAGCACAGGGATCGGGAATACGACAGAATCACACATTCGTCTTTACTCCATTGTGAAAGTTTTGATATTTGCCAATTGTTGACTATCGTATAATAAGTTGGAGAGAGAGAAGGTCAATTACATTGAAGAAAAATTAACGAAGATGAGACCATAATTTGGTGGCTTAAAGGGACTATGAAAAGAGATTGAAAATACATGGTCCAGGCCACCGAGTCTGGCTCTGTTGTGGAAAAAGAAGCATGTTGATGAGGGGCTTTAATGAGTCGGTGAGGGCGACAACATAGTGAAAACTTTGGAGATAGATCGAGGGCGCCACATGAAGAGACTATGGCTGCATTCTTATCAATTGAAGAATGGGAAGCATCAATTTATTTGAATGTTTATTGTGCGAACACATGAGTAATAATATCTTGAGCCTAGGATAACTCTTAGAGAGATTTGTGATATTTTTAAAGGAACTTGGATAACACTTTCTATAAGGATAATTAAGGAGTAATTTAATTCCCAAGGTGTCGATGTCAAGAAATAGAATGTTCATGCTCAACATTCAAAACGATCTTGCAAAATGTCTCAAGGCATGCTACAAAGGCACAATTTGGTTTTGGCATCTTCAATTTTGATCTCTCTCAACTTTGGAGGATTACAATTGCTCTCAAGACGGAAATGGTGAGAGGATTACTCTCAGTCACCACGATCAAGTGCAAAGATATGCAAGGAAGCAATTCGAGAAGAAGAGCTTTCCAATGGAATCAAGTTCAAAGAGCTCAACGGAATAATATTAAGGGTCCCAGTGGCAAGCTCACGGTAAAAAGAACAAATAAACTTTCCTTCTCTTCATAGATGATTTTTTAAGAAAAACATGGGTGTATTTTTTGAAGGAGAAATCGGAGGTGTTTGAAAACTTCAAGAACTTCAAAGCCCTTGTTGAAAAGGAAAGTGGCCTCATGATCAAAGTTGTGAGATCAGATCATGAAGGAGAATTCCACGTCAAGCATATTTCAAGAAATCTTTGTGAAGATAATGGAATTCAATGACCTTTGATGGTCTTGGGAATCCCACCCCAACAAAATGGGTGGCAAATAGGAAGAATAAGAAGGTATCATGACATGTGGAAGAGCTTGCTCAAAAGCGAGAACTTCAGCGAGAAGTTATGGGGCGAAGTTTGCATGTGCGGGTTTTATCTATCAACAGATCTCATGCAGAAGCATGGGGGCACCCGCCACAAGAATCATGGGTGGAAGGAAGTAGAACATTTCCCATATAGGTCAGCCGGGCAGCTCATGTGCACATACCGATGAACAAAAGAAGCAAGTTGGATGAAAAAAGCGAAATACATCTTCAGTGGTTGTGATGTAGAACTCTAAAGGTTACAAGCTTTGATCTTCTTTGAGGAAGGCAATCATCAATCCAGTGTACCATATTTGATGAAGAGAGTGGAGTTGGGGACAACATAATGAAGACACAATTTACCATGCCAAGAAGAATATGACATGACGATCGAAAGGATATATGGTAAGAGAACCTACCACGCACCACTATGAGTGCTCAGAAGATGAAAATAAATGCGAGAAGAAAAGTTCCACAGCGTCGGGCACGGCTTTATGAGGTAATTGAAAATCAGCGAGAATCTTGCTCTCTCTTTTGCCCTCTTTGCCAATTGTGATCCTATGAGCTTCAAGGAAGCGATGGAAAATAATTAGGAAAGACAATATGGATTTGAAGAAATAAAGAACAATCAAGGAAGACGACATGTGGGAGCGGCTTTAAAACACGAAAGACTACGGCGAAATTGATGCGGAGACCGGATGGCTGAACTGAACGTAAAGTTCTTCAAAGATTGAGCGAATTGGTGATGACTGCACGAATCGACCAACATCAACTATGATAAGGTATTTTCTCCACGATGCTTTCGATTAAGCGATGAACTTCATTATTTCTTGGCATCTCAGCTCATTGGAGGATACTTCAAATGGATGTGAGTGCAGCCTTACAAAATGGGTCATTGAAGAAAGAAGTCTACATCGAGCAGTACGAAGAGCTACGAAGTTAGGAAAAGACAAGGTTTTAAAGCTAAGAAGATGCTCTATGGATTAAACATTTGCAAGAACTTGAATGCTCAGTGTGACCAGAAATGCCTTTCAAGAAGAAATTTAGTCAAAGTGTCCATGTGAGCACACCTTTTACTCTACATAATCAATGTTGATATTCTGATTGTGTGCTTGTATGGATGACTTGATCTTCACAAGTAACTGAAGCTCAAAGATGTTTCAGGACTATTTGTGTAGAAAAGAATGACAAAGGGAGATTAGATGACCGACATTGAGGGCTCATGTCTTTACTACACCAGACTTTGCATTGGGGGATAAGGGAGGCAATGGCATCATAAGTACCCAAAGAGGTACTTAGAAGTTTAAAGATGGATTGACCTCTAGTGGGTTGTACGTAATGGAATCACGAAATCAAAATTATCCAGAAACATGAGGAAGGAAACAAAGGTGGATCCATTCTCACCTACAAAATACACGGCAGGAATTTGCGGCTGACAAATAGATGTCAGAGTGGTGTCATTTTTTCTTTTTAATTTACTATAAACTTTCTCTGATAACGAAAGCATTCATTCTTATAACATATTGGCATTAACTTTATGCATACTAACCATGAAGCGGGTTCTAAAAACTGCAGCTCCTGCCTGAAGTATTCGCGCCGCTCTATTTGCCACTTTTCCCCAGAAGATAAGCTCAAAGCTCACTTACTTTTTGAAGCTGATGCCGTGGACACACTGGCCTGAGCTGTATTGACTTGACCTAAGTCACCGGATTGTCCCTTTCCTGCGGTTTCCTCTTTTTGTATCTACATGGATGAAATACCCGTGCTAAGCTTATAGCTTAGTGGGAATAATACTTGTGGACAACCCCTAATAAGGATCATCTCACTATAGATTCATGCATATACTTATGAAAAATATAACATTTACAGATACTTATCCATTTCTCATATCTACTTTTCATATTTTATGTTTTGCATTCTTATCTGCATATTTCATATACTTTTCGTGTCATCTTTGCTTTACTTATTGTTCTTATAACCATATACTATCATTACATAGCAGTGCTATCTTCACCATCATGTCGCATAACATATCATATACATCTCCTTTACGCACCCATGTGTTTCATGCTGCCAACCCTTAGAAAGTGGATCTGAGGGAAAAAGCGTAATATATACCCGAGCGTACTATCAGCATGCAGAGATAGTGATCTCTCCTCTGTATGACCCAAATGGGGCCACTTCATAATGATTAACGGGATCATGTCATCGAACAAACAAGGCCTCGATATCCTATAAAGCGTATCTTACCCAACAAATTTATATGTTATAGAGCATGCCTATCCAGCTACAGATAATAAGCGAGCAATCGGTTTTAAGCCATGTTTTCTTAACAATCTTTTAGGTATCAGAAAGATATATCTCGCATGCATGAACGTATGTCGCCATGTATTAACTATGAGATATTCATTATCAAATAATCTCTTATAAACTTTACATTAAGCGTATTTTTCATATAACCGCCCTTAAGGTGTATTCTCTTTAACTTTCATACCATGTTATGTGATATATTATTATGATGCATTATTTCATATAACAATACAATTACTTATAACATACATACAATTTCGGTTTCCACCTTTAGTGCACTTTACGAGAACGGATTCAAGGCCGGCTCACTGAGATCATTTTGAATAAATTTTGACCCTATAAACAGAATTGTTAGAAAGTGATATTCTAACATATACTATGTCTTAAGTTTCTTCCTGGTTCAAAAATCAGCATCGTGCCTCGAGCTTTTTAATTTGGAGATATGGTCTAAACATTCCGACTGCTCTAGACGATTTCCAGAACAAAGTAAATTGTGTCCTATATTTGAAAATTTTAAGAACATTAAAAATTATAATTTGACCATACTTCTTCATGCAAGTTGTTCTCAGGGAACTAGTATAACTCAAGTTACCAGTTAAGCATTTGGGAATGCTCCGTGGGTTAGTGATTTTATTTGAGACAAATTTCGAGGGACTAATTATTCCTTATATGGAAGAAGCAAATTTTTACGGGTCCAATAGGATATAAATTTGGATACACTTATTTCAAGAATATTTGTTTCTAAGTCTATTGTGCACCTGTAAATTTTGAATCCACTCAATTTGCATTGAGTAAAACTCAGCTTATAACCCTAAACCAAGCTAACTCCAAGAACACCAAGCGTATGGGGGTTAACAGAAAATAGAGCCTCACTTTGTGAGAATTTGATGGGTACCTGAGATCCCGGAGACAACTATTTTAAAGTTTGTTCTTATAGAAGTCTGGTTTACCTATAATTTGAATCACTCAATTTGGATGAGTGATGACAGAGTTATAGCCAAAAAAATATGGGGTTTAAAAAAAAACGCTTTGACATCTTGCGAAACTTAACATTTCTCTATACAAAATTTTCTCCATTGAGGACTGACCCAAACAAGCAACCATTCCAAACAAGTATTCTACACAAAAAAGAGACAAAATCCATACTAAAACACAAAAAGTTTCAGTTTCATACCGCCAGTTTTCTTCTTACCTTATAACCCCTTGCTTGCAACTGTGCCTTTGCCCTGCTTTCTTCTCTTCTGTTCTCTTTTCTCTTCTTCCTTTCTCTTTACTCTTCTGCTTCTTTTTTGCTTCTTCTCTTCTCTTCTTCTCTTTTATTCTTCTCTTCTCTTTACCTTCTGCACTACCAGATTTACTTTAACATGTAAGACAAAATGTGATATTTTCCTTTTATTCTCCACTTTTTTAAATGTTAAGGCCATGTAACAATACATTTTTGTTTTTCTTTTCCTTTTTGTTATTTGGCCTTTATCCCTCCTCCTCTATTTGCAAAATCAGGGGTGCATTCATGTTTCCACTTTAACTATGATCTTCTTATCATATGTATGACCTTTTGGGTCGAAATTGGTAAAGCCATATTTACCCTCGACTTTTATTGTATTAATTGAGTTTTATTTTATTTTTAGCATTATTTTTTATATTTTGGGAAAAAATATACATTTATTTTTTGTTATACCCTAAACATGTTATACTTGGTCAAAGAGTATAATTTGGGGTATTACGAGGGCCATGCTACTTAACCCAGCCATAGACGATGTTCTCTACATAGTTAGGTGGTCGTCAGGTACATGGAGAATCCAACAACAACAACTCATTTCAAGGCGGCAAAGAGAATTCTCCGCTATCTCAAAGGTACTACAGACTTTGGTTTGTACTATTTTGTTTCTAATGATTACAAGCTTGTTGGATATAGTGATAATGACTGGGGTAGAGATATGGATGATTGCAAGAGTACCACTAGCGTATTCTACCATGGAGAGCACACCTTAACGGGTATCAAAAAAAGCAATCGATTTTCACTCTTTCACATGTGAAGCAGGCATGTAACCGGGGTACTTCCTTATGTTTTGCTACATGAAATTGGTTTCAAAAAATTTACTACAAGAAGTAGATATACCCTGAGGAGTTGACGAAGATTTTAGTGGACAACAAGTCAACAATAGCTTTAGCTAAGAACCCGATCTTCCATGAGCAGTAAGCACAGTGTGACCACCGCGCATCTTCATCGAGAGAATGCATCGCGGGAAAGGATCAGCGCAGTTGAGGTGTACATGAAGTGCCATGATCAAGTAGTTGATATCTTCACCCGAGTCACTCAAGAGGAGCTTCATTAAGTTAAGAAGTTTGATTGAACATTGAAATCAAGTTTAAAGTGTTGATCATATGAAGTGTTAATGATTTGGGAGTAAACTTAGTTTTGGGTTTATTAGTTAAGCCAAGCACAAATTGACCAGACTTTTATGTAGTCCAACTTTAAAACTCTTAGATATTTCCATAGAATGGGATATGTTTGGAATTTTTGTGAAATTCTAAGGAGACTATTAATAACCATTAGATTAGAAATGTGTTGGCTTTCAATCTAGTCATTGGATTTGAGGAGGTGTTATTAATATAAATAGGGGTGACCCCTTGGAGTTTGTCCCAGCCAAAAACAAAGGCTTCACTAATACCGTAACTCTTTTTCGTCATTTAGGTAGCGTTTGTTTTTTTTATTTAATGTTGAATAGAACTTTTTTTGAGCTTAATGCTAACACTACAACAAAAATAGTTTATTGAACCGTTTAGGCTTTTATAATAAATGTGGAAATATCACTTTAACTATACCAACATTTTTACTTGATCCATTATGGCTGCCTAGGCTATTAATAATCACTTTGAGATACATAACATCCGAAAAGCGTCTTGACATATGTACTTTGTAATGACGTATCGTGCGACATTTTGAAGTGTTGTTGAAATCATACTGGTATGTGTTGTAATATATAGTTTGTTCACGACATGTTATGTCACTTAAATATACTATTTGATACTTCCAAGTGTCACCGCATAGATTTATTATGATAGACCTTACTTGACGCATTTTTAAGTGTTGTTAAATCCAAGTCTTCTGAAATTTAATATATGTCATAATACATTGCTATAATGACATGTTGCATTTATTATTAAGCTTTTGTTATAATGCTACAACGCTTCAAATGTCGTCGTATTAGTTTATTGTGATGTGCTGACTTCTAACATTTTAGTGTTGTGACATCCATTCGATTACAACATTATTATCAAATCAATTTATCTCTTGTGATGAGTTTGCATTTGATAATTGTTTGAACATAATGTCCCACGAGGACTCCACGTTTTTAAACGTAGTTAGAAGTCAAAAATGTAGTCTTTAAATATATTTGAATAAGTTTATCGAGAAGAAATGTAGTCTATAAGCGTACAAAAAGACTACGTTTTTCGAACATGTATCTTACAGCCCATGAAAAAAGACTCGTTTTTAGGCTTTTAACTATGTCTATTATGGTTTCAAAAGACTCGTTTTTAAGCGTGATTTAGCTTCTTTGTTTTTACATTTTTTAATTTTAAACTAGTCTGTGTACAAAAGGCTTACAGTTTTTACTTTTAACTACATCTGGTACATTTTAAAAGATTACTTTTTATGGAAAAAGCGTGGTCTTATGAACATTTAGACTTCCATTTTTCAAAGCATTAATATAATATTCAATGTTGTCATACAAATATATCTTTCAATTCAAATACAAAAATTATTGAATTGAAATATCCAATACTATCACCTTCTAAATATCAATCTTGTTTATAAACAAACATCCATAACATTTCCAATGAATCCCTTGCAAGTACTAGAGCCCATTCTCAGCATAATCTAGATCTCTTCCTTGTTATAAGTTTATTCTTACCAAGCGCATACATAGTTAAAAGCGCTAAATAACACAACATAAAAATCTAAAACCATAAAGTACACTTATATGAATCATGTTCGCAATAACAACTACCTTTTCATCAGGTTGAAAATTATATGATTTTCAAATGATCTCACTTCATATATGATGCGACATAGCCACATTCGCTTACGATGGTTGTAGGAAACTTGAAAAATGAATTTATAAGTTTTTATCAGAATTCGAAAACAAATAAGATCTAATTTTATGAATTATTAAAGAGCCATGCAACTCAGGAAATATACCTTAATAGACTCCCAAATAAGTTTTTCTTCCAACTCAGTGCATTTCCCAGCATTGTATATTTTTGGTACTAATTTAACAAAGTATAATAGTGTGAGACTCAAATGATATAATTCATGAAATTACCATAGAAATAAAAGAAATACAAATACTTACATATTAATAACTTTTCTTTGATTCTTCCGTGGAACGTCCAGTAGAATCGCAATATACTTTGTCCCCACGCAAAGATACGGCAACCACGAGACTGATGATCGATGTAAATATAATAACAGCAATCCAACAACTTAATATCCAAAAATATCTGTTTCCATTAAAAAAACTACTTACGCGAGTTGCCGGGAGAGGCTGAAATAATTTATCCATGGCTGCTTTCCCAATCTTTTAGCGATCAAATCTGATGATGTTCGGCCGATCCGAGTGTGCAGAATATGTCGAGGGTCTGCAGAAGCCGCACATGTTGGCAGTTTGATTTCTTGAGTTGGTTGTACAAAATAGCTACACCAAATCAAATTATTCAATTCCAGTTTTTATTGAAACTTTGTAACATATATTATTTTCATGATGAAAAATATAAAAACTCTTATTACCTCATATATAGCACAATACAACTAGAAGTATCTTCTCCATTGAGAAAAGTATTGATATCTTCTCGAATAATATGCTGAGACTCATTCATAATCAAAAGACACCAACATCCAATACCACCAATTATTGTGTTGTATCTCCCAAAACTTTTGCAATGTGAGGTTTGCTTTAAATATGAAAAAATCCATGGTTTTCTTTGTTTTTCTAACTACTTTTCTTTTGAACAATCTTGCACATTCCGGTCGCGAAATTCGATTCCACATCGTTACATGGCACAAATAGTTTATCATTATGGCTAATCATAATTTACATAGATAAGTTAAAAAGGTGAATCACCTTGACTTCTAGATGTAATAACTAATGATGAGGGCCATGCAGCGTGAACCAACAAAATCTTTTAACTTTCACGGGATCTGCCACCAATTGTTTATTGGAAGGAAAAGCATCATCATCAAAACAAACATCGATAAAATACACGATGATAATTATAAGTAATGCAAAAGGAACTCCATGTACAACGAGAGTTTGGTGACCTCGTCTTTGTACCATATCAGTATATTGTGTCGATTCTACGCGATTTTGCATGGTTTTCCCTTCAAAGCAATAACATTAGAAAATATAAATTACTATAAATTAAATGAAATGCTACAAATATAAGGCAAATCAAAGACATAATGGGAACAGGCAAAAGTCTATCGGCAAGAGCTTTAGAGGACCACTTTAAGTTGTTTAGTCGGCCAGATCATCGAGTGCTTTGGCGATGCATGAAGCCTATAGATTTGCCAAAGAAAAAATTTAAGTTAAAATGGAAGGTGACTCAACCTATGACAAAAGCATTTTCAAAGAGGTTGTCGAAAATTTTTAAAAAAACCAAACGACTTTGGAAGATAAATTTCAAGATATTTTTAAAATCTACACTTAAAATTCAAAACAACCAAATAAACTAAAAAAATTTGCAAGATATTTTTTAAAGAAGAAATTTTCAGCCCAGTAGCTTTAAGAAAGCTGGTACGAGAATGCATTCAAGATTATTTTGAAATCATGCATTTAAAATTTTTCGAAATAACCAAATCACATCAAATAAAATTTTTGAATATACGACAATAAAAGGTACGAGGAAACCTACACCTCAAGGGAAGTTTGGTACTACATCAATTAACTAAACACATAAAAATGTTTCGATATTGCACCAAGAAATTTAAAGCGGAATCATTATCGGAATACGGGTTCAAATGGAATGTATAGTTGAAATTTTGAAGAAATATAGAAGAGTGATGGGGTTGATGAGTTTTGAAGTTCATTTGCAGACGGTGAGAGCTCTTCTAACGGGTGGGGGCTGGCGGGATGATCTTCTCGCGACGGCGGTGGCGTGATGGATTTTGCTGAGGAATGACGAAAAATCATGCATGGCGGTGCGGGGGCAGCGAGAGGGAGAAAAGATCAAACCTTGCAGCGGAGAGGCACGCGATCGTGGATTGAGAAGAATCTCTGCGGCCGATTGAGGCGATCGGCGTCGAAACAAAGGGCGAGCGGCCGGTGAAATCGAGCTGCCGGGAGGTAGGGAAATGACGGCGTCGACAATGGGCTCACGGCGTCGTCATCATTCGATATGAATTATTGAAAGCGTGGTCGGCGAAGCGACAGCGCGTTGCGATGAGATCGTCGTCGATCCCCACTCGACTTGAAGCGAGAGGTGAACGCGACGATCGGTGGAGCGACATCGGCCGTGGCGTTAAAACAACGGTCCGGCGACAGATGGCATTCTCGTCGATAGTGCGGGTGCGTTAATGGAGGCGACGCGTTGAGGATTGTCGAATGGATGGAAAGGAAGAAGGGGAAAAAAAATCTTTTTCCGGAAAAGGGTTGAATTAGGAAGAGTCAGAAATAGACTTTTAGGTGTTGGAAACTCCAGCCATGGGCTAAGGCAAGATTTTAGGTCTCCATGTGGAATAGGCTTCATTAAAAACATAAGTCTTCCATAATATAATATAAGACTTCTGACAATCTAGCTCAACGTAGTCTTTTTATATTACTAGATAATATAAGACTCTGGTTTATTGATAAAATGTGAAATCTTTTCATATTAAAAGATAATATAAAGATAACGATTTTCTAAATTATAAAGATGTGACGTGATTTGGTATGAAAAATTGTGGCGTGGTCTAAATATTAGTTTGCATTTATTACCAACATCTAGATCTTTTTCTAAAACCACGGCGTCAGTCTATTTAACTTTTTGTAGTAGTGGACATTTAAAAATGTCATTATTCATCATCATTTTTTACGCATATAATTTTCATTTTTATCATTATTATTAATCTCTTTACTACGTCCGTGGTATGTGTATACCATATGATATTATAAATAATTGAAATAGATAAATTGTCAACTTAAAATAACATACTTGTAGAAATAAGAGTATTAATAAGACATTTAAACAATTTATCAACTAAAAGTTTATATAGCATTATAAAGGTAAAAATAAAACAATGCTATGCCATTAAATAACATATCAGAGAGCTATGCATTTTTAAATCATTTTAAGTCAAATATTTAAATAAAATAAAATAAAATATTAAACTATATAAATTAAACTAAGCAAAAGTAGTTCTTCAAATCACAACTTCTAGCCAGGTTGTAGCTTGGAGACCATCACGCCTAGTAACAATATCACGATTAAGTTCTTTACTGGCGTCAAAATTGCAACTTGTTGTGCAAGCTCCTTGTTGGGCTCATTCATACGTTCTTCTTGGCGCTTTCTTTCTCAAGCATTTTGGGACTCAGTTTTGAAACCCATTCTCGGACCACGACCAATTTTTATGGAACGAAAGAAGTGCATCTTATTTTAAGATCTATGATTTCGTCCGCTTGAAGTTTACTTTTCATCGATGATTAAAGGTCATTCCATTTTTTCCTACAAAATGAATTCAGAAGTCTAAATACATACAAATATAAACTAAAATTTAGGGTATTCAAAATAACCAAAAGAGCAAAGAAAAATAAATTTACTAAGGAATTCTTCAGGTCAGAAAGATATCGAATCATCTTGTACTTATGATACTTCAAAATATCTTCCTTCGGTTTGGTGGCCTTATTTTCATAGCTGTGGCCAAAACTTTCGAAGTGTCATCCGCTTCAATTCAAATTTCCAGAAATAAATAAATAACATTTCAAATCAAGGGGTAATTCAAAGGAAGAAAATAAAAGAAATAAGATGAAGTAAAGTATACCTCTGCTCCCGACCCTTCAGGGCATGACCAGATCAAATCAGTATATTAAATTCTAAACTTTTATAAATGTGCTCTCGAGAAACATATGTATATATTTGGTGACAAATATCAAAAAGGAAATATAAAAAAAAATATCATAAATATCTTAATGGTTAAATATCCATAAAATATAAATGGTTCAAAAATCAAAAATTCATGAAAATATTTTTAAAACACTTAAAATTTGATAAAAATAATAACAAGAAATACATATAAAAATATTTTATAAACTTAATTAAGGTAGATTATTTTTAAGAATTTTAAAACGTTTTTTGAAAAGTGTTTATTATAAACCTTTGATAAATTTTAAATATTTTTATATTTTCATTTTAATAATTTTACTCATGGGATAAATTTTTTATATTTCCTTTAATTTATTTAAATAAATCAGAACAGTAATTAACGTGACTTCTAATCATGTTTTGGTGTGTGAGAGTCTTGTAGGTCCAAGCACACCCATTGAACCTACTACAGCACTACCCTTTCACGCCTATCTCTCTCACTCTCTCATTCACGAAGACCCCAACTTTAATCCATATAGAATTATTTGACAATATAATGCAAGTAATTTAATAAGGTATTTAAGTGTCAATTTATATTTTTTTAAACAAAATTAACATAGATTAACTTAATATTACTTTTTTGTTCATTAAGTACTATCTCTGTTTAGTAAAAATAAATAATTCACATTTGAATTAATAGATTTATGATATATTTTTAGCAATGTTTGTTAAATTGCCACAAGTAATGTCACTAACATTGTCTTTGTTGCAATATTTTGTCGAAAAATCACCATATGCGTCACAAAGTCTAGGTCTATAGCCACGATTTATAAAATGACATTTAAATGTCGTAATGAAGTAACGACATATATACAAGTATCGCTAAAAACGTTGGCACAAATATGTTTGTAGTTACATTTTGTTTAATTGTGGGTTATATGTCACAAAACATAGCAATGTTTGTTAAATTGTCGCAAACAATGTCAATAACATTTTTTTCTATTGCAATATTTTGACAAAAAGTCACCATACACATCGCAAAATATAAATCTAGAGTAACGCTTTATAAAACATCATTAAAATGTCGTAACAAATTATCGACATAAATATGTATTGCTGTAACGTTGGTAATAAATAAATTTGTAGCTACAATTTATTTAATCGTTGGTTATATGTCACAAATATAACAATGTTTGTTAAAATGTCGCAGAAGGTGTCGCTTAATATTTGCTCTATCAGACCATTTGTTAAATTATGGCAAAATTATCACCGAAAGTTTTTGTATTACAACATTTTATGGAATCAAGCAAAAATGTTGGTTTATATCGTTTAAGGATGTTTACAAAAACGCTGCCTTAGTAATGTGGCTATAGACCAAATTTGTTGTAGTGTAAATAGTACTTAATAAGATAAGTGACAAATGTTTGCTTTTTAACATCACAGAAGGAATGCATGGCAACGAGGCGACTATTTTTGCTCTCGCCTACTCATTTTAACGGGATGGCTCACGAATCAGAATCGAAGTTTTTAGAGGGTTTGAGTTTATTTTCTCAAATTTGATTCGGTTTGGGACTCGTTTGTATTGTTAATACTTCTCGCCCGCCTGATTATATTTTTTTTTAAAAATAAATTTTCTTTTTATTATTTTATTTTATATTTTAATATAAATAATAATAATAATTAGAATGTTTTTTAATAAAAAATTTATAAAATTCATAATTTTTTATTTTTTATTTAAATATATTAATTTTAATATAATACAAATTAAAAAACAAAAACAAAATCAATGTAAATCTGGCGGTTTGGGAATTTTCTCATTCCCGCCCCCCAACTCCCCACCCTAATTTAATTTTTTAAACAGCATGCGCCGACCAAAATAATGAAATGGGCCGTGACTGCACGCCTGTCCCAAAACCCTCTCATCACATCCATAATAAATGAGCGTTGTTAGCCCTTCTCCTTATCGGATAATTGACTTAATTTTTCGTTTAGGTAGAAAATGACTTTTTTCCGAATGTAAGTTCCAAATATTTTCACTTTTTCTATTCGTAATTTTTTTAAACAATTTCCAAAGAAGACCCATTTAAAATTTAAAAAACAAATACTTAACGCGAAAAGCCTATTCAAATTTTCATCATTAAATCAAAAAACAAACAACTCCTTACCTCTCCCATCTTCAAGTTCTTCCTATCTTCCTTCCAACACTACATATTTTTAAATAATTTTATATTTATATTTATGAGTTGAAATGAATAAAATAAGTTTGAAGTGATGAATAAAAGCAATATATTAGATTTAATTTAATGTCTATTTTTCTTTCCTTTTCTCATGTTTTTCCTCCAGGTTTTCTTTTCCTATGTTTTCCCTCAAATTTATGGAATCAATATAACATATTCTAAGTGTTAGTACACCTATGAAGATAGGGATCTCTGCTTATCCTCATTTGTTGGCGTGTGATTTGGTTAATAATCCACACTGTCATGATTTGGAAGGAAATGTCACTAGAAATGATATTTGGTTAAAAGTGTGATCAGGAGAACTTCCCCTCAAGTTGTGCTCTTCTTTTTGTCTTATTTTCATCTCTGCTTAGAAGAGAGAGAGAGAGCGGGGGAGAGAGAAAAGATAGATGAATTGTGTGAATTGTTAGAAGGAAGAAGAGAGAGGAAGTGATCGGAAATGGAAACTGAGAAAGGGAGGGTATGTGTAACAGGTGGTACAGGATTCATAGCATCATGGCTCATCATGAAGCTTCTTCAACATGGCTATTCTGTTAATGCTACCATTAGAGGTATATGCAAATCTCTCTCCTCTGGCTACTTCCTTTTCATGGCTGATCATATTATCCTTTACATGGGCCTTTTTTGCCCAATTAATACCTTTTAAACAAAAACATCATTATTCAATAATCTGTTTGTATCCAATTTGATGTGGGTTTAGCACCATGATCTGTACTTTTTACTGTAAACTAATGTTTTAAAAGGGAGACCATATCGGTTGGTTTGACGGGTTGGACTAGCCAATGATCTTTCTTGTTCGGTTTCAATCTCGTTGGACCAATGATTTAACCCTTAAGTTTTTAAGTTCAATCAACAATACTCTGATTTTTAAAGCATTGTTGTAAACCGATTTTTACATAAAATGCAAACTCAAGAACTTGTGGCATTCATTTTCACATGTGAAACAGAAAGCAAGAAAGACATCAGCTACCTAACAAAGCTACCGGGAGCATCAGAAAAGCTCCAAATCTTCAAGGCAGATCTCAATGACCCCCAGAGTACTGATCCTGCCATTGAAGATGTATCGAGTTTTCCATCTTGCTCATCCGGTGGACTTTGAAGATAGAGAACCCCCGGAAACTATGACCAAAAGGTTAGCGGAAGGCACTTTTGGAATTTTAAAGGGGTGCCTAAAGTCAAAGACAGTAAAAAGAGTGGTCTACACTTCTAGTACATCTGTCGTCGTCTACAACGACAAGGATGAAGAGATGATGAACGAAAGTTCATGGAGGATGTGCGATTAGATCTTAGTCCTTTGGGATGGTCATATGCGATTTCCAAGACAGTGACGGAAAGGACGGCTATTGAATTTGCAGAGCAACATGGATTGGATATGGTGACTTTGAATCCTTCTTTTGTTGTTGGTCCCTTCATTTGTCCAAATCTTCCGAGATCGGTAGATTTTGTTCTCGCTATGATCTTTGGGTACCTCTCGTCGATCCCTCAATTCTTCGCAATAACTCTTCATTTTCAAGTACATTTCTCAGTAATTTTCTCTCTAAGAAATAAAGGCTTATGATTGTTAGAGTTGGGTGACTCTGGCTGTAAACCGACCCCAAAAGGTTTCGTAGGGCCAAATTATAGATTTTTAGGATTTGTGATAGTAGGTAGAGAAGGGATTGGATCCATATTGAAAACAGTGGATTTTGGCCAGGGTTATCTAAATTAATAGTCAAATAATTTTAATATTGTACTCAATTTGTTTGTGTTCTTTATTTAAATTTTTTTTGGGTGAATTTGCGCGCTTCTTGTCTTATCTGAGGTCATTTACCTACATTTGAGAACCATTCTGCAATCATTCAACATAACATATTTTGATAATCGAATATTCCGCATCTGATTTTGACGCATTCCCATATCAACAACAGAACTGAACCCACCCTCATATTTCCTGATTCTATTTTATAACATAAAAATATCACAAAACAATATCTATCGCAACACATCGCGCCTTAGACTTAACAGGCCAGATACATCTGTAACATTACTGACAAACATCCAAAGAACACATCAACGGTGCAATGGTGACGATGTAGCCGCCTATCTTTCTTTCTCAATGTCCAAATGCAAAAGGCGTATATTTGTTCATCGATATACTAACAATAGACGATGTCCGAGTTTCGGTCTCGCTGGCACCCACAGTACAAAAGAGTGAGTTCGCTTTTGGTCCCTTACATTTTCTTCAGTGGCTTTCATTATTTAACTAATTATTTTGTCAGATCATCTGAAGCAAGATAAAATGATCAATTTTATTTATTTTTCAAAGCCAAGGAGATTGAAGGTTTTAGAATACTCCTGTGTCACTGTGCTGAAACTTTTGATGTCGGGGTTCAAGTATAAGCATGGGGTGTATGAAATGTTTAATGAAGCAATCCAATGTCAAATATAAGGGCTTTCTATCTTTCCTAACGGATAAGCTCTTAATAATAATCGTAATAATATCGATTTCTTTTATTTCAAACAAATAAATATATAGTATGGAAAAGTTTATGGAGGAGGTAGCAGGATATTGGAATTTTCTTACTTTCTATTTGTTGATGTCATGGATATGGCGGCGGCACTACAAGAAAAGGAGGCTATGGCCGCGGTCAATGACCCTGGCTAAATGTAATAAGTAATGCGGCTATAACATATGGCCGCAAATAAAAGAAGTCATGCATGATGCTTAAGTAGACGGTGTAACTAAATGTTATCTACACGAGATTGCTCAGATAGCGACAAAATCTTAGGCTATAGTCGCTGGCCAGCCCGACCCCAAATCGTAGGCTATATATGGCTACTAAACCGCTCTATATGCGCATTTTCGAGTTTGGTTTCAGCGACTATAGGACACTCTATAGCCACTGCTTTGGGGCCGGCCGCGCCTACATGTGGACGCCCATGTAAGCGATTTGAGTCTGGCCGCGGCCATAGGAGTGCCTTAAATATTTTGTTTTTTTTAGATTAATAACCGCTTGTAAGGGATTTTTTTCAGGTCATAACACTTACTGCACCAAACATATTCAAATACGTAACACACTTAATTTTCCCAATTTCCATCACTTCCAAAGTGAATACAAACAATGATAATTTAAAGGAAATGATAAATCCTCAAAGATGCAAAATTTTCCATTATGCAAGACACTTCAAATTCCCGCCTTTTTTCTCAAAATAGGAAAAACTTAATATTCAAATCCTTAAGAGAAATACTGCATAAGTGAAATAGAGCAAAAAGAAAGCAACATCAATGTGAAAACTGTGAGCTGCGCAAATCATCGCTTCCTCGTACAAGGGAAATGAGTCAATATCGCATAAATTCCTCACTTTTCGAATCAAAACTCAAGTGTGTTCTTCAAGACTAAACAAACTCGCATGTAGAAGTGCAAGAAACTGTTGATCCAACACCAAATGCACTCGTATGTGGAAGTGGCAAGAGCACAAAATCGGGTGTCGTGGTTCTAGCGCATGTCCCAAAAGTCTCTTCTCTCGCATCAACCATGGAAATTCTCTACCTGTGCACTTACTACTTTCCACGCTTGCTGGCGGTTGAAGCATTTAGAGAGGACAAATAACCTACAATACAATTTTTTTCAGAGTAAGATGAAAAAATCTTTCCGGGTGAAGAACCATAACTACTAGTGTATGCTAGGTGATCCTTCAAAATACTCTGAGCGCTAATTATCCTCGCAAAGTTGTTCAACCCGGTCTAATATAATTACGTTGGCTCTCACACATACAAAGCATAATATCCTTTTATTCCATCTCCATCAAATTGAAGTTTGGGTGTTTGTTTTTCTAACATATAAATAAGATGTTTTTGTATAGTTGCATGTAATGATGAAACATAGAAGTATGAAGTCCTACCATCTCGCTCAAGAATGACGCAACCTAAAGGTTCGTAAATGTCTGGTTCTGAAGCCTCACAGATTACCATGAAACATCAAGCCATTACATCGCTCTCATATGTTTGGTACCTAATGTCGAATAGAGAGGAACACTCACCTCCGGGCCTTCTTCTTCACCTCTACAATCTTCTCCACAACTCAGCCTCGTAACAAGAAAAGAAGAATACAAAATTCAATATTAACTCTATTTCTTGAAATTCGAATCATAAATGCATAGCGGCAACAAAAATGCACCTAAATTTAACTTGATTTGGGCCTCTAAGACTCCGCAACCCGTGCATATCAATGGGGCACCACTGAACATCTTTCAGATTCTTCACCTGCCAAGCAAAAAAAATATATTCCACAATTTTAAACTAAAATCAGTACAGAATCGACATAAATCCACCCTTTGTTTACTGGGAAAATGAAAATACTCTGTTTTAAGAAGTATAAGACCAGAGATTGCAATTCCTTGTCCTAATTAGTAGCCAAAGAAGAAGGGTACAAAATTCCCTTGCCAGTTGCAGAAAACATGAATGAGAAGGAGAAAATCAAGAGGGAGAAAAACACACAATTTCATTTCTCTCCCGATATTCCCAAAGAACTAAATGTATTTAAGGCACCCAATTTATCAAGTGTATCGTATGCATCTCCTTTCCACCATATTGCATTCAAAGAATAAGAATGTTCATCCAAAGATTCCAAATTTTTGGTCAAATCAATACTTAAGATAAAATTTTGAATTTTCTCTGCTTTCGCATTCATTCATTACAGCATGAGAAACATCAAAAGATATTTGACACCATTAACATGTCGGGTGCTACAGAGAAACAAATGTCAGAGTGGACAAATGTCTTGGTCACGGGTTTGTTCCTCCGACAAACAAAAACGTAACATACCATAGCAACCCAAAGAGCCCAGCGATTTTATCTCTGGGTTTGAGAGTTATGAACTATAATGGGGATGAACTAGTGTCTAAATATCTTAAATACTTCTGGCTTGTAAATTAAATACACCAGCTAAACCAAGAACTGCAGGATATAAGCCAACATAGAGCCCTCTCAATCCCTGAAACAAGAACTGCAGGAAGAAAATAATAATAATTTTAAGAGAGACATACCAAACTGGTGTGGCATTCCCAACGAAAAATTCATCAAAACCAAGCCCGAGAATCCCATCAAACTTTCCCAATAC
Organism: Tetrastigma voinierianum; assembly: GCA_016808115.1. NCBI lineage: Eukaryota > Viridiplantae > Streptophyta > Magnoliopsida > Vitales > Vitaceae > Tetrastigma > Tetrastigma voinierianum. Next base: position 73,083 of record JAEQBH010001896.1, on the reverse strand, counting down.
AAAAACCAAACTCGGGCTTCACGTAGCATCAATAAAACCTCGAACATAGTACGCCTACGACCCATCAATGTATCCAACAAACCGAGTATCGCTCAAAATGAAACCCGAACACGTAAGAATAAGAACCCACTGATCTTTATGTATGACCTAACTCAGACATCGGCTCGACCGAAGACACCGTAAATCGATCCTCGACCGATAATGTATTTCACATTCTTTCCTAGATTCATGAAAGAGTCGAGCATAAGTATTGTACGTACTCAAGCAATATATACAAGCAGAAAATCTACATTGATAAGATTACCCGTGACCAACACATATGTCAGCCGACAAATTTCGAGTCAGGATTCGGGAATGGAAAAGGCAAAGTAACTGCATAAAGTCAATGAATTAATCAATTATGGTATTAAGGAAAGTATAAAAGGGTAACATATTGAATTTGAAATTAAGTAGAACTCACCGAGAAATGACATTTGGTGAGGGCACACAAAGATCGAACCGGGCCAAAGATCAAATACAACAAAGAAGTTCAAAGAGGTTCCAATGCTAATCGCGACATAGTATCGAGCATCCATGTAGTTCCCAAGACTTTCCATCTAAATCACTAGCACTCGACATGACATGGAAAATATGAAGGAAAAAATTAAAAAAGAAAATGTTACTTTAGTAATAGAGTAATATTTTTCTACTACTTCCTAAAAGAAATTAATGAGAAAAATAATTAAAAGAAAGTTTTTATTTTTTTAAAAATGTAAAAAGGAAAAAAATTTCCATGTTCATAGTATTCTCATACTATATCATTAAACAAGAGAATGACACTTTCTCCCACTAAACCATTTAAATGTCTGATCCCAACCACACTGATATGTAAGATAGACTTCATAATAGAATGATTTGTGCCAAACTATTTCCCCATGAACTATGGATTGATCAGTTTACAAGTGAGAGGAGATTATTATTATGTGGTGGTTAGATGAAAACGATTCACAATGACCACCTATCCTCCATATCGCTTCCAATCATCAATTCAAGAACTGATCATGACAATGGATGATTCATATATAAACCACAAAACCATCTCATGAATTTATCTCTGCCACATTTAAACGCGATAATATATCTTCCTAACAGAATCGTAGAATGGCGTATATATAAATGTTTAATCCTCACTATACAACTTCCAAGCGCTACATCAAATACTTCAAGCAAATATTTGTCTTTAAATTCGCCCATAAAAAGGTTTGGATCCAGCAGACAATTACTAGTAAGTGAAATATTCCAATCAGATGGTTTAAGGATTATTAAATTAATTAATAAAATCAGCAGATAATTAACAAGAGAAGCCAATCTATTTGATTTGCATAATCTATCTAATAGCCTCGAGATATAAACATAAATGTATAGCCAACTTCAATTTAAGTAAATACTAAAACTACATTTTGAACTAATATTTCAATTTTCAACAAAGTGACTAATGATGATAGCCCAAAGAAAATTTGTTTTACCTTATAAACCCAAAAGGAAAACTTCCGTGAGAACTGACAACAAAGCAGAAAAACAAGAGAACCCTATAATTAACACTCAGATTCAAACAACTAAATTTCAAACTACAAGATATCCGTGTAAAATCGTCAAATGAGAGGAAACTTTTCTACCAATAAAACTGGTCACCCCGGGTGTAGGTAATTAGAAGAGAATGGGCGTTAATTAAGCTTTGTGAAACTCATGTACCTCAATTCAGTCTCTCGCCAAGCAAGAAATAAAACTCAAGCCGGGTGGAACTGAATCCATAAGGATATCTATATTAAAAGATAAAAACTACATGGGATGAATGATATAGTAGAAGGATATTCCTCTCCACTTTAATGCATCAGATGAAAAATATACACCCTACTCGTTATAGAAAATATACAGTCAATAAACAGGGTAGAGTGAAAATATACCCAACTACTACTCATATAATTACATGAAAGCAACCATTTAGTTGTTTAATCTCAATATAGAAAGGTATAAGCATCGAAAAGTTGAGTTGTTTAATCCCCAATATTGAAAAGTATGTCATCAAACAATTATGACTCCTCGGGAGTTTTCTGACATAGCTTGTGAGAGCTACCGCTTAAGGTTACTGCGGACAACCTTCCTCAGTCTTCGCTTCCATTTCCATGTGTCTAGGATGCTCTTTCACTTCCACTAGATCTACAAAGTTCTATAGACATTGGAAATGACGCTACACTCCACAAAAAGCGACATTATAGAAGTTATAATGACCAAATGAAAATATTTAGTAGTCATCTACTAACAACATCAAGTGTAGTTTAATATGAATCGATGATTATTTCTACCTCTCTAAGAGTTCAAAACAGAGGAAAATAATACGTACTCAGAGAACCAAGCAAGAGGATTGAAACTTCCAAAAGAATGCAAAAAGATCATTGTTAAGAAAACACAAGAACCATCAAATAACAAATAAAACATTTTCTCACAAATTCCAAAAGAACTAATTTTCCTAAAGAACCAAACAGGACAAAATTTTCCAAAGAGCAAACAAAAGGACTAAGATTAAGAGTGAGATGATCGACGCCCGGCGCTAGGAAACGGATGGAGCAGAGACGTGAGTGCAGGGGAGAGCACCGCCTTGGGCCGATGTGCTCCAAACCACCCAAACCGTGCACTACTCTCAAGTGCCTCACACAAAGTGTACCAAGTCAAATTCTTCAAGATCGTCTCAACCCCATACGCATGGTGTTATCAACCTCATACTGATCCAATGAGGGATGGGACGATTCCTCGCCTCATCTTCGCTAATTTCTTCACTCTCATACGACCCCAAACTTACATGCACCGTAGAATAAATCCATGAGAGAAGTAGAATCGAGGATAGAGAAAGAGGGGAAAGAGGTACCATTTTGGTAATCGAGGTAATGAGATCTAGCGACGCTTACTCTTCAATCTGGTCCCTAGTAATGAAAAACCCTAAACAAAAAAACCTCAAAGAGATTTAGGAAAATATGCATTGCAGATGAAAAACATTGTTAATAATTTAAATTAGATGAAATCCAAGATACTCAGAGAAATGTGGTGAATGTGAAATAGAATCGAGAGGAACAAAGTTTAGGCCGTGGAACAGATTTGCAAAGAACTAGGAGGTTGTGGGCTAGAAGGAATTGAAGAGGGAGAAAGCACTCAACAAAAAAGAGATGAGAAACCATGTGAGAGCTGTTTGTATCGTAGAGGAAAGATTTGATTATGTGTACTTCCAAGTACGAACTTAAATGTATGGAGAGACTTTCGCATTTTCTTACTAATTACCTATATAAGAATATGAAATACCACTGCGGTTCATTAAGCAATATATAGCTGATCTTAAAAAAACGTGTCTATTAAAACATATGAGCTTGCCTTTATCCCACTGTAGGAAATCATATAGTCAGCGCTAATAGGTCTCTACCTAAACATGACATGAGAATGAGTAATATCGAATTGTATCGACCCTCACTAAAGTTATGCCACTATATCTATATTTCTCAGAGTGCTGTCAATGTCAGAGCATTTTATTTCAAAATTACGACCCGCCAGAAATTTGTAACAAAGATAAAAAAAGTATAAATAATGAGAAATACACATACAAACAAAACATCGTAAGTAGAAATAATGTCTTAATTATCGAGGTATAACCTAATCAATCTTAATACATGCACTATTTTAAATAATTGGTTAAGGTAGTACATATAGCTAATTAAGATAATATCTTATAAAAATCCAAATTTTTTTGCAAGCATGTCCTAAATCATGTATTTATTTGTCAGATCTTTCGCTTTTATTTTATTTTTAAATGGAAGAAAGTGAGGGTAATTTAATTAATCTTTGACTTGTAAGATGCAAAAGAAAGTAGGGGTGGAAGAAGATAATGGATCAGACACAGTCAATTAACAAATCAAATAACATAGGAGAAAGAAAGAGATAAGAGAAATAATTTGTCAAGGAAGATGACGTTCTAAGCTTATCTCTTCAAATGTTAAAAAGTAAGCAAGCCGGGTTCCAAAACAAATATTAATAAAAATAATTTTTTCATACTAGCGACATCACCGCTGTTTAGAGCAACCCAAAGAAATGAGCAAAACATGGGAGCAGTTTTAAAAATAAATGCTTGATTTAATAATCACCAAAGAACGGAGCAAAACTCGAGCAATATTATGGCTGATGAATGCGCCGGATCACTAAATGCGCAAATATACCATCACCGCTCTCGAGCAAAACAGGGAAAAACCAACTTCTACTCCCGCTTTTCTATCCGCTGCAGGCAAGGGAAAAAGGAAGGGAAAATAGAAAAATTTCTCCAGAACATAGAATGGCCTGACATTGCAAGCACACCCGTGAACCATTTTGAATCCCAACAACTGAATCAAATTTCAATAAATATGAGCACAACCGGAAACGACATCCATATCAAGATTTGGGTAATCTGAGGGAAATATCAAGAAACAATTCGAAGCTAATATAGAAAAGGAGGTGCCAACACTCGCGTCGCCGCTGCCGCTTATCTCGGCCCCCGCGTGGTGAGCCAGATATCGCCAAGCCGCTGGCTGCTGCCCACTGGCCCGCTAACACCGCCATTGGTTTGACCAAAATCGCAGCCACCGGCCAAGCCGCTGGCCCAATAATTCAAAGCCGATTCAAACGACCACGTAGGTGAAACGACCGTTTCTCCCCTCGTCTCGCAGCTCAGAGTGAATATTTAATGCAACAGCGCTTTTCGGGGAAGCGAGGGTCAGTTGAAATGACGCTGCTTTGGCTCTCGAGGAGATAAACGACGCTGCTTCAAATTTTTTAAACACATAACAAAAATGACGCTGCTTTAGGTGTATACCGGGTCCAAAACGACATCATTGGGCAACACTAACCCAAACGACGCCGCTTTGAAGCGCATTAACCTAAACGACGCCGCTGGCATGTGAACACTTGCTCAAGACGCCGACCAGATGGTCCAAAACGACGCTTGTTTTGTTATGCTGCATTTTAAAAAATTGCAAAACCCAAATGACGCCATTTTGTTAAAAGCCAAAACAACGCTGCTTTATATCCGGGAGTCATTTTTGGCCAAATAGATAGTTTTAAGCAACATTTTTTGCAACTTCTAATTATTTCAACTTATAATATTATACCAAAATAAAATTAATCACGAAAACCATAAATCATATTTTTTTGGGAATAATCTAAAATACAAATTTATGGCCATTTTTATTTTTAATTTCAATTTATTTTTAATACAAAAAATTTTAAATTAATTAATATTTGTAACTCCAAAAAGTTCAACTATTAAAATTATTAATCAAAAATATTTATATTTATTTTTATTGATTTAATTAAATATTTATGGCATTTTTATTTTTAATTGAATCTTTATTTTTATTTTAAATTTTAATTAAATATTTATTAATCTTTTTAAATCAAATTTATAAATAATATGAATGATATAAATGAACATGATAATGAATACGAATTATTAATACAGAAGGGTAAATTGGAATAGATTTAGGATGATGAAACTTTGTAGTTTCACACGAGATGCTTAACTAAAATTTGAGTTTAAATTTCAAAAGATCTTGTTAAAAATACTTTAAATGTTCTAAGACCATTTGAGACATTCTTATCTACATTTCCACACCTATTTATTTGCTTATTATTATTCTGTAATAAATTAAGGTCAAAGACTTGACATATTATCTTACATCTTTATTGAAACAAACCACATGGACGGGTAAAGAATGTCTTATCCCCATATTTATTTATTCGATTCTGAGTGATTCATATTTAAAACTTTTGGTTGAAATGTCAAGAGCCTTCTCATAGGTCAAAAAATTCAATTGTTTGATGATTTATAATTTTTTTTCATTTTATATTATGAGATTTGACCTCCATCAAAGATTAGTTTTAATTGATTATTTGAACACAGTAACAAAATTGTTTGTATAAGCCATCTGCTTGGCAGTGGAAGTAAGAACACGTGGAATCAAAAAGAGTGTTTGGTGGAAGTTATTATTATATGTTTATTTGCTTTGTCAGAAATCTGATTAACAAGTGCAAATCCTGGCAAACACAAATAGAGGGAAAGAGAAACAATAAGAGAGAGAGAGATGTAAGGCTAGAAAGGGAAAGGCGTGTGTAACGGGAGGTACAGGATTCATAGCATTATGGCTCGTCATGAAACTTCTTCAACTGGCTACTCTGTTAACATCACCATTAACACTGAGAGATATGCTTTAAAAAAATTATCTTTATTCTTCTGCATTTTTCGATTCCTATTTTTTAAAACTAATTTTTTCGAACATTTTTCAAAATACCAAGAAGAATATTTCTTTGCTTTTTAACCGCTTTTATTACTGAATTTGAAGGCTTTTTGATGCTTTTCACAAAAAAAAACCTTAACAAAACGTTTTCTCCTCGCTTCTTATTCTTTTATTTTTCAATAAAAACGCTTTAAAAAATATAAATAAATGTACCTCTTAGTTGTATTGTCCATGTACTCACCTTTTGTGTTAGAGTTAGACGACTAAATTTCTGTTCGACTCAATCCAGAACGTTTCACGGTGAAATGTTATAGATTTTGGATATTTGTAGTGATATAAAAAGGGATTGGTCCAACCCCGTAACTCACAATTGATCTCGATGGAGACGTGCGGCCTGCGGGACTTGCAGAGCCCTGTGATATGGAAATGTTTGGATTTAGTATACCTATAAATTAAATATATGTGTGCCTCTTTTCTGTCTTTTTCTTATTACCTATTCTTGTTTTTCTTGATCAGGAAGTAAGAAAGACACCAGCTACCTAACAAACCTGGCAGGAGCATCAGAAAAGCTCAAAATATTAAATGCAGATCTCAGTGAACCAGAGAGCTTTGAGGCAGCCGTAGAGGGGTGCCTTGGGGTTTTCCATGTAGCCCATCCTGTAGATTTTGAAGGCAGGGAACCAGAGGAAACAGTGACCAGAAGATCAGTGGAGGGAACACTTGGGATATTAAAATCATGTCTAAATTCAAAGACAGTAAAGAGGGTTGTCAACACCTCTAGTGCATCTGCAGCTGTGGTCAATGACAAGGATGATGATGATGATCAAGACATGAAGGATGAGAGGTCATGGAGTGATGTGGAGTTCATCAGGTCTATGGGGTCTTATGCAGGGCCATACATGATTTCCAAGATAGAAACTGAAAGGGCTGCTCTTGAATTTGCAGAAAAACATGGCCTAGATCTTGTCACTTTGCTTCCTTCTTTAATTTGTTGTTGGTCCCTTCCTTTGTCCAAGTCTTCCTGGATCAGTGCAGGTGGCACTTACCATGATCATGGGTACATTTTCAAGCCTAATTAAGAACTCATTTGGAATCCCGAAAATACCAAGAAAAAAAAAATACTAAGAAAAATTATTTTCTTATGTTTGATTTCAAATATAATAGAGTAAGAAACAAATAAAATGAGTTTGAGTATATAATTAATTTATTAAATTTAAATATATTTTTATTTACCTCCAAATTTTTTTTCCTTTTACGTACTTTTCCTTTTCTTTCCTTTATGTTTTATTTCCTTAATACTTTTGGAGTTACAAACAGAGTATAGTCCATTAGACTGGAAAATACAAAGGAAGGAAAGATAGAAGAAAAGAGAAAACGAAGGAAAGTAAAAGTAGAATTAAATCCAATATGTTATTTTTATTTGTTACTAATTCAAACCAATTTTATTTATTTTTATTCATCAATCTAAAAATCAAAGAATTTAAGTACATGTGAGTTTTTAAATAATTTTATTTTCATTTGATTTTCTTTGAGATTTTTGTTTGATAACCAAATATAAGAAAATCATTTTTCTTATTATCTTTTATCTTAAAACTTTACGGAACCAAACACAAAGTTAAAGAATTTTCCAATGTTTCCTTTCACAAAAAACTAATGTCTGAACATATATGTTTGTGCAGGTATTGAGGATGAGTACAAGCATATTATCAACGCATCAATGGTTCATGTGAATGATGTAGCCGTGCTCATATCTTTCTTCTCCACTATCCTAATGCAAAAGGCAGATACAATTGTTCATCACACACAATCACAATCAATGAGATGTCTGAGTTTCTTTCTGCCAAGTACCCACAACTTCCTATCCCCACAGCCGAGTGAGTTTATCCATTTTCTGTCCCTTAATTTTCAGTATCTACTGTTTCTTATATATTTTCTGGTTTTGTTAAAGAAAACTAGAATATGCAACAAAGAAAATGATAAAAAGAGAAACACATAGATTTACATGAAAACCTCAATGGAGAAAAAAAATCAAAGAGGATGACAAATCCATTATTTTTAAATTGAGTACAAGATTGAAATTTTATGGCTATTAATTTATATAAACACAAAATCTGATAATTTGTAATATACATATTTATAAGCATATATACCAAATTTGAGTAGGTTGATAGTGGGGGACTCCTCCTCCTCATGCCTCAGCAGGAACGGGATTAGTAGAGGGCTAGGAGATCGGGCCTATCAGCCTAACACTTTGGCTACGACCATATATATCCCAAAGAATCCATATTGTTGCAGAAGGAAATTAACTTTTCAGACTCGGGTCAAAGTAAATTTGATTCACCTAACTCTAATAGGCTTCATGTCTTCTGCTGATCATCTGATATTACAAAATGTATAAGGTTTTTTGCAGGTCTTCAAGTGGGATAGAAGGTTACAGAATACTCTGGCCTCTACTCCAGCCGCTTTTTGATGTGCGGGTTTTGTGTTCAAGTATGGGCTGGATGAAATGTTTGATGGAGCAGTTCAATGCTGCAAAGAAAAGGTTTTCTTAATTAGTTCATGTTGAACACTAACAAGCCTGCATGTATTGCGTGGATTGCGATATATGATTTATGTTTTTGTATTTCTCATCTTCTTCTTCTCCTACAAGTTTAATTTTAATTGAAAATAAAATTTTCATATGCAGTGTTTGGGATGACGAAGGATCTACTTCTACTGTTCTAATACTACTCTCTGATAGTATTTGTTGATGTCGGATGAATACCCGCATAAATGAATAGTACCGTATATGTGAATAGTGTATATGTGAATAGTACCCATACGAGAAAATAAATACAGAAATGAAGAACATCATATTTACGCGGAAAACCTTTAGCGCATAAACCACGACAAACTCCAACACCTTTACTATCTCAAAGTGGTATGTAGTACAATTCTTCCTAAGAATATTCTAATCTTGGGGTATGCACTCAAAATTAGAGATAACCTCACACTCTCCTGGTATGGAAAATTTTCAATTGAAAATATCCCTCTCAACTTGCTCTCTAATATTTTCTCCTTTCATTCCCTCTCTTCATCCCCCTTCTCCTCTACTTCTGGATTTTGCATGATTTTTCTAGTTTACTACTTGCCTATTGGCAGGTCAAGGAGAAGTCATCTAGCTCAATACATAGAGCCTAAAACAAGGAGACATGCTTTCATGTTTCATAAAAGTATGTCTCTTAAAAAAAATCAAACGGGGATGGATCCCATAAAATCTCCTCCTCCAGATCCATTCAACATCGGAATGAGGAAATCACTTGAATCCTTGACAGGATTTCATGCCTGGGAGCTTGGAACATAACTCCAGCTTCTGCTTTGGAATGACTTTTGTCATCATGTCTACCGTATTCCCTTGCTTATGTGAATCTCTCTTCAATCGGGAAGATTTCATTTCTATAAAGATCAACAATCCAAGTGATATCCTCGACTCTCAATATGCTTTGTCCTAGAGTGATAGGTGGTATTCCGTCTTCGCTTCATCAGAATTCGACCATCGCAATATACCACATACTCATCTTGTTTCATACCCAGCCTCTTGAAAAAGTTTTCATCCACAATATCCCCTTGCCACCTTCGATGGTACGCTTATATATTCAAATACTTTCACTCAGGGATAGCTAAACACATTTTTTCAACTTGGATTGCCATGAAATGGCTCTCCCTACAAAAGTAAACAAATAACCAGATGTAGATTTTCCACCATCAAGATCATAGGCAATATGTGCATCTATGTAGCCTTCAAGAACTGGTTTTCCTTTTCCAAAATAGAAACAAAGTTGGAAGTTCCCTTTAGATATCTGAAGATCCATTTCACTGCTTCCTAATGTTCTTTTCCAAGATTTGCCAAAAATCAAGCCACTACTCAACCGCATGAGCTTGCGGCCCAGATGTAAACCATAGCATACATGAGACTTCCAACCAGTACCAATGTGGAATAGCAACTACTTTCTTTCTTTTTTTTTCTCCCGTTGAAGGACACGACTTCACGAGTTTGAAATGACCACCAAGAGACGTAAGACTAGCTCGTTCCTCTTTCATGTTGAACCTTTTAAGAATTCGTTCAATGAACTTTCTTGTGACAACCATAATTTCTATTTTTCACACAAGTGACTTCCACTCATAAAATTTTCGCTCCTGCTTAAGATCCTTCATCAAAGACTTAGCTAACGCTTCCTTCAAGTTGCCGATTTCTTCTTTGTCAGTCGCCAACTATCAACATATCATCTACATATAATAATCGAATAATAAACTTCACCATAAAATCGCTTGAAGCACAATAATAGTTCATACTATTGGGTACCTATGACTAACCATGAATGAGTCGAACTTCACTCATCATCATGAGCCTACTTCAACTTATACAGACTCTTCTTCAATTTACAGACCAAGTCTTCTTTCCCTTTGACTTCAAACCCTTATGCCTATCAGACAGATTTCTTCTTCCTAATCACCATGGAGAAATGCAGTTTTGACATCTAACTTGTCTCTCCCCCAAGCTCGACCAGACGGTGAACCGGATCCGAAGATGCGGACCACATGAAATCATTTGTCAAAACACATTTCATATAAACATACATATATATGAATATATGATATCATTACTAATACATTAAATAATATGAGAAATATACATCATATCATTTCATGATGGCCCATATCTATTCTTACATAAATATATTGACTGTAATAAATTTTCCATATTTCCAAAACATTTACAAAATATTATCGAGTTCACCCTCGCTTATCCATGAAGACTTAAATATCTTGATTTCCATGAAAATAATAAATATGATATTATGAAAATGAAGTGGTATGCATGGAATGTGAATTTTCGATAATTCGAACAAGAGTATGATTGACTCTACGCTCACGGCCTTCGCCTTTCGCCACTATCTACATGGTACCCGTGACGTGAGAACACGTCAAGCATTTTCATGCTTAGTGGTTCTTACGCTTATGTTCCTGGGCGTCAAACAATCAACACAACATATATATGTACATATAAATAATATCTCATCTATTGTGCATACATTGATTTGTCACAAATATATTCAAATTTTATTTTTCCTTAAATAACATTTCAAAGATACTCGCTTCATGTGATCACGCAATATATATATATATATATATATATATATATATATATATATATATATATATATATATATATATATATATATATATGTATATATATATATTCAAATTTCTACAGCATACATTACTTGTCAGCAAATATATTCAATTTTTATTTTTCCAATAACATTTCAAAGATACTGTCATGATTCAATAATATATATATATATATATATACATTTTATACTGGGGCTTTAACATTCATTCATTTTATCTCGCATATAAAACACAATAATTCAAGTTCATCTTTCATGCTCGTATATACTAGTATTTTCGCTACAACACAATTCACATCGCGATAATAATTTTCCCTTAAAACGAATCTAACCGAAATTTTCAATGCAAAGGATAACTAATCACCGATAATCGTCCCATCAATGCCGTTAGTTTAACACTTTTTAATAACTCCAATAATGTCCTCATTGGCCGCACTACCATTTTATGTTCACTACAGATAATCGGGCCCCACTGGCTATGGATATGTATGTCACTATAAAACATATCATTCACAAAGACTACTATATTTCTCATTGCATACCAGAACGCTTCAAAATACCCTAGAATTTTTATAATAAATTTATTATATATTCGGGTATGAATCGAATAAACTGGGTTTTTCCTGCAATTGATAAATTGATAAATTGAAAATGTAATTGAAAGAGCGACATAAGTGATTGAATATTATATGCTAAATTGAGAAATGTATTGAACCCTCGGTAATAAACTCCAAGTGAAAAGGGAAAAGTGTGAAATTTGTAAATGAGGGACCTAAGGGTCAATTGTTATAAGAATAGATGTGTAAGTGAAATTGTGATAAATGAATGGCCAAAAGTATAATAGGAGACCAAAATGGAATCGATTTATTTGTGGCCAAACAAGGCCTTATGAGACTAAGCACTAAGGCCAAAAGGGAAAATGAGAATTTAGAGTATGTGGAAGGCCAAACATGGCCTACACTCAAGGAGGAGTTTTAAAGGCCAAAATGTGGTTCCTAGAGCTCATTTTAAAGAGCAATCCCGTTTTTGGTGAGCAGAAGGAGAGAAAAGAGAGAAAAGCCAGTATTGGAAAGATCAAACTTTGGTTGGGTTTGGTCTCTACTTCCTCCCTCCTAAAAAGACCCGCACACCATACAAGAAGATCGAAGAGGTTCAAGGTGTTAGATCAACCCTAACCCCATCTTCTATGACGGATTGGGAGAAAAGTCCCAACTTGAGGAAAATGGATTTTTCATCGATTCAAACCACTTTTAGCTTGTTTCGCGATTCCACAGGATTTGATATGGGATGTATCGAGGCATCGGGTAGATGAAAAATGTGGAAAATTAAAACTAACATTCTGTTAAAAGAGCACTTGTAATGGGCATCGTGTCAAGCCGCACCCAGACACCTCAGGCAAAAAAGGGCACGGGCAATCTGTACCGCATTGCGTTGAACCCAGACCGATACACCTCGCCAGCGGAGCAACCTATACCGAGACAGTCAAGGCCAGACGGCACAAGTAGTTCCAAAGAGCCAGCGTTTTGACATGTTTTCGTCGTTGTCCCTCGTGATTGTGATACCGGATGTTCAGGGACCCAAGAAACGATTAATGGGGTTCATGCCAGCTAGTGAAAAATACCTGCACTCGCCTACGAAATTGCCTACTTCGGCACTTAGTGTCTTAACCCAAGACTTTTAACAAAATAAATTGTAATTCACTAAAATTGTTAAAAATTGTTTATCCACTAAGAGTGATGAATGCATCGACTAGGACTTAAGATCTTTCTAACCTCAGACCGAGATCGAAGTTAAAAGGAATAGATTCGATACCTTCTGGCTTGTTCTCTCGACTCTATTCTTATTTCAAGTATTTCAGTAGATAAACTGGCAATTATGAAATGAGTGCATAAATGAGTATATGAATTAAGTACATAGATTGAGTATATCTTTGAAAATATAATACGAAAGTGAACAATGGAATCAATGTGACATTGGAAAGCCGAATGAAAAGTTAATGATGATGGCGGATCGGATTCACCAAACTAACCGTCGAATTGTGAACTGAATGTTATATCGACGAATACCGACGGGATGCACCAATTCCGCATCCGTCAACAAGGCACCTCGAAATTGTCCAATGTCCCATTCTGATGGGATGTACTCAATCTCCAAGATCCGCCATGATGGCGATGGCATTGGAAGAAATGTCCCACTCGGGGCGGGATTCACCAACCGGATCCGCTGCGATGGCTGCGATGGCATTTAATTGATACCACATGCTCCGGGTGCACCAAACTAAGATTCGTCATGATGGAGATGTAATCGTTAAATTGATACCATGCTCCGGTGCACCAAACGACACTGGTCGCGCAGGAGATCAAATCGTTAAAAGTGATACCACATGTAGGGGTGCACCAAACGACATCCGTCATGGTGATACCACATGGTACCTCTAAACGGCATCCGCTGGCGTATGGAAGACCGAATATGATACCACGGCCTGGAGCACCTCAAACGACATCCGTCATGATGAGATCGAATCTGTTAAATGTATAAGCACATCATCGATACTAAGGGCTGGATTCATCAAACTAATCCGCCGTAATTGTGAATTGAATAGTCAAGGTGAAATAGCCAACATTGACGAAAGTGTAATGATTTTTATGAATATGCTTAAATTCATGAATTGATTATGAATGAATTGTTGCATTGAAAATGCACGATATGATATGGTAAATGATTTGTATATCAAAGCATGCGAAATGAAGAAGATGAGTATATGTTGATATATTAGGCATGGTTTAATGATAAATGCATGCCGAAAGTAATTGGATATTGAAATAGATTTAGAGAACCACTACATGAAATGCTTAGCGTGTAGTTTTAACTATGCGCAGGTATCGAGTAAGCAAAGAGAAGAAGGCCAAGATCGCGCAATGCAGAGTCATAGAGAGAGTACGGCGTATAAGTGTATACTCCATAATTTTGCATATCATCTTTTAAACAAGTGGAGTTTTGTAAACAAAAGGGTTAAACCCTGAAACTTGATTTTTGTATATCATTTTGAAAAGGGCATAGTTCCTTCTTTGTAAAATGATTTTGTTAATGTTTACGTTTCATCGAATTGCTTTGAATTTGTAAATGATTACGGGGTTTGCCCAAATCGAAACCGCTTCCGCAACTGGGAATGAATTAATAAAATGTTTTTGATAAGATAAATGAAAACGCTTGAGTAAACTGGCTCCGGCGTTCCCATCGGCCATTCTGCCGTCGGGGATTCGTCACACATTTTTGAAAAGAAAATTCTAATAACACGGAAAATAAAAAGAAATAAAATCGAGCCATCCCGGTTTGCCTCTGACCATTTATTCCGTTGACTGCTCGTGGGTCGCTACACTTTAGTGGTATGAGAGCCTAGGTTTAGGTGTTTATGGAAAAAGGGGGCCCTAAACGATTTTGTAAAAGGATTTTGAAAATGGTATTCGACAGACATTGCATTCGTGACATAAAGGATGATATGACTCTCGACGCCGATCTCTTGGTCGATTTTAATAGGTAAGTATGGATAGTTCAGTACCATAGGTCAAGGGTGACCCAGAATCGCCCCGATAGTCTCCGCAGGTGGTAGGTGACAAGAATCTCATGCTCCACCAACTTAATGAACTAGAACAAGTAGTGCAGGTACTACGGGTATCCTCCAACAATGGCTCAGCCTTACAAAGAGCCTGCAACCAACCGCATGTTCAGCCGATCAACAATTGAAAGAATGATAAGGTACCGACCCAGACTTTGATGGAAAGAAAGATGATGAACTCCTGCTATGGTAAAATTGCCTCGAGAGGACCGAGTAATGCGTGCAAATGCATTGCACACCGAAGAGAAATTGGAATGCTAATTTCACATCGCGCAGATGAGGCTTAATATCGGTGGGTTTCCATGACCAGACCCACCACCGTGAGAGTTACATGGAGGTTCTTCGATGAGTTCAAGAAGCAGTGATGTAGGTCGCATCTATTTAAAACAATATGCGACGCTTACACTGAAACAAAGACAATCAAGGTAACTCGAATATGTGAGAGAATTCACACGGCCGAGCGCGGCGTTCGATATGCTAGTAAGTGAAGAAGAGAAGCGCCGTAGTTTGAAGATTCGTTTACCAGATTCCGCCCGTCACGTGATTTTTCCATGATGATTTCTCCAAAATCACGACATGCGCTCTAAATGTGGAACGAGTAAAGAAAGAGGAAAATGAAATAAAAGATAGAAGACAAGGAAAGAAAAATCCCGGTCAGTCAAGTGCTTATCAGCAGCAGAATAAGAGATTCAGGGACCACAGATTCTGTGCATCCTACGTACTGTGCCAACGTTAGAGATTACTATTCTACCACTGCCGCTGTAAGTGCACAAGGAGGTGCCTCTAGAGGACAAGATGGGCCGTTGTCTCTATCAGGAAGAAAGCACAAGGGAAATTGTTGGAGATTGACTGGTGCTTGCTTGGGTTGTGGATCCATGGAGCACAAAATAAGAGAATGTACTAGGGCATGTCCCTTCACAGCACCCCAAACTAAGGGCAATGTTTCATCAGTTCAGAAAGGTAGCAAAAGTATTGCATCACCGAGTGTTTCGAGACAAGGGACATAGAATTTGGCTAGACAAGATGGTCGTGCTCCAGCTAGAGCATATGCGATGAAGGCCGTAGAAGATACCGATGCCCCGGATGTGATAGCGGTAATTTTACTAATATCTTAATACTTCACAGTATGCATTCGATAGACCTGTATCAACTCATTCATATGTGTGTACTAACATACCCAACTTGGGTGATTTACCGAGGAGTGAAACCGAGTATGACATCTTGGTGACGAACTCGCTCGGGCATAGTGTTATTGTGAACAAAGCGTATAGAGATTGTCCCATCAAAATACGAGAGTATGAATTTTTGGGAGATTTGATTGAGTTATCCTTCGTGGAGCTCATGTGATATCGGGACGGATCAAGCTATCTCTGACACCAGCCATAGTTGATCGTAGGGACAAAAAAGAGTGACCTTAAGGACACCGAATGAGGATTACTCCATGAGAGGTCAAACCACCTTCTATCGTGATATCCGCACCATTGCGAGAAAAATGGAAAGTGAAAGGATGTGAAGCCTACATGGCTTATGTGATTGATACAAAGAAAGGCAAGGCCTAGTGTATCCGAGTATCCCTACTGCTAGTGACTTCCTGACACAGCCTCCGGAAGAGTTGCCAGATTGCCCCAAAGAGGGAGAGATTGAGTTTGTTATCGACGCTGTACTGTGTGCCACACCGGGCATCCAAAGACACGTATAGAATGGCTCCACTTGAGCTAAAGGGAATTGAAATTGCAAAGCATAAGAACTGCTAGAGAAAGGGCTATTCACTAAGTGTATCACCATGAGCCCTGGCTGCTAAAATATATGGTACGCTTCAGCCATGTATTGATTATAGACAATCGAACAAGTTGACCGTAAAGAATAAGTATCCGCTACCCGTAATTGATGACGGTTCGACCAATCGAAAAGGTGCGCATCTTTCGAAGATTGATTTGCGATCCGGGTATCATCGGGCCGAGAATTAAAGATGCCGATGTGCATACGACGCGTTTAGAACGCTGATATGGACATTATGAGTTCTCGTAATGCCGCTTTGGTTTGAAAAAATGCCCACGCTTATGGACCTAATGAATCGCGGTTTTCTCCGACCGCATGTGGACTGCTTTTTGTAGTGTCTATAAAACTACATTCTTATGTATTCCAAAGATCGAGAAAGTCATGACGCACACCTTCGGGTAGTGTTAGAAACTTTGAGAAAAGAGCAGTTGTATGCGAAACTCCGCAAGTGTGAGTTTTGGTTAAATGAAGTGTCCTTTCTTGGGCACATTACCAAAGAAGGAACTGAAAGTGGATCCAAAGAAAATGTATGGTCATTAATGGAAGCCACCAAGAAATGTTACGTATGCGTAGTTTCCTAGGACTAGCGTTACTACGTATGATTTGTTATGGCCTGCGGATTGCGTACCCCAATGACGAGATTACTCTTAAAATGTAAAGTATGAATGGAGTGAAAAATGTCAAGGAAGTTTCTCAAAGCAGCATTCTGTCCCGAGGCCCCGGTGCTTACTCAACCGCCCGCGTAAAGAATATGTGATCTATAGTGATGCTTCACTAAATGGACTGAATGGGTCCAATGCAGAGGGTGGGGCAGAGTTTGCGCTTCAAGAAAATTGAAGCCACATGAAAGAACTACCCCACGATGATTTTAATCATCAGAATTGTATTTATAAAGAAAATTTGAGACATTATTTGTATAGAGAAAAGTGTTTCATTTACACCGATCATAAGAGTTCTTATGTATATTTGCCTCACAACGAGAGCTTAACTTGAGACAACGGCTGTGATGGAATTAATAAAAGATTGGCGATTACGTGATCGGACATCACCCCGGAAAGGCCAATGTAGTGGCCGGCTTTGAGTAGGAAGACGCGTAAACGCTTCTCGACGTGCTGAATGCCCATTTGTCATTACCGATCGATGGTATCGTAGTGGTAAGGTATCTGATAGCTAGACCGAAATTAGCAAACTGGCGCTAGAGGCAAAAGAAAGATGAGAAAATTTCGCTATAATAAATCGGGATTGAATGCAGAAGAAACTGGTCATATAGAATGAAAATGAGTGTTGTATTTTAAGGATCGGGTTTGAAAATTCGATGATAATGATTTGAGGAAATCCATACTCGAAGAGGCACATAGTGGATCTTTTTGGTTATCCATCCCGGAAAAGGTATGTACCAAGATTTGGAAATGTCATTCTAAAGGTCCAAATGAAAAGGAGATGTAGACGGAATTAATCGGCAGTTTGGTGTGAAGTGGTGAGTAGCAGGCGGTGAGCATCAGTTCCTTTCTCAGAATTATTGCAGCCTATCAGAATACCGAGTGGAAATGGGACCAATCACCATGGATTTTATGGTTGGGTTACCATTGACAGGGAGGAAGCATGACTCGCTTTGGGTCAGAAGGTGACCGACACCGGCCGGGCCTCACTTCCTACTCGTTGAGAACCGACTATTCGCTTGACAAGCTACCAGAGTTGTATATCAAGGAAATAGTTCGGTTACACAGGATTCCAATATCCATAATTTCAGACCGAGATCCGCTTGATTTAGATTTTTAAAATTGTAAGAGGCCATGGGCACTCGATTGAATTTTAGTACAACATTCCACCCGCAAACGGATGGACAATCGTGAGAGAGGATATAGATTATGAAGGAGAAGGAGGAGCAAAATTCACTTATGGGCGGGTGCTGGGCATCAATACACATTCCTTTAGTCGAATTTGTGTACAACAACAATTTCCAATCAAGTATTGGAATGGCACCTTACGAGGCCCTATATGGAAGAAAATGTAGAACACCGTTGTGTTGGACAAAATTGAGTGAAAGAAAAGTGATTGGCCCCGATTTGATACAAGAGATAGAAGAAAAAGTGAAAATGATTAGAGAGAGATTGAAAGTGGCCACCGATAGACAGAAGTCATATGTCGACATGAAGAGAAAAGATATTCGTTATGAGATTGGTGAAAAAGTGTTTTTAAAAGTATCGCCTTGGAAGAAGGTGATGAGATTCGGGAAAAAGGGCAAGTTGAGCTCCTAGATTTATTGGGTCTTATGAAGTAACTAAAAAAGTGGGTCCAATGGCATACATATTAGCATTAATCTGATTCTAAAAAGATTCATAATGTTTTCCATGTATCCATGCTACTGAGGTACTGATCGACTCACACATGTAGTCTCTTCGAGAATAATTGAGCTAGACCGACTTGACATATGAAGAAGAGCCAGTAGAGATTTTGGCTCGTGAAGTGAAGGAATTGCGAAACAAGAAGATTCCGCTAGTCAAAGTGTTGTAGAGAAACCACAAGACCGAGGAAGCCATTTGGGAAAGTGAAGAAACGATGCAAAGCAAAGATCCGCAATCAAGACTAAGGTAAATTTCGAGGACGAAATTTAATTAAGTGGGGGAGAGTTGTAACGCCCCAAAAATACCCTATAATTTTTAAAATAAATTTATTATATATTCTGGGTATGAATTGAGTCAAACTTGGGTTTTTCCGGGTAATTTGATAAATTAATAAATTGAAAATAAATTGAAAGAGGAATATAAGGATTGAATATTATATGCTAAATTGAGAATGTATTGAACCCGGAAATAAACCTGCCTGAAAATTTAAAAATGCTAAATTTGTAAACGAGGACCTAAGGGTCAATTGTTATAAAGAATAGATGTGTAAGTGAAATTGTGATAAATGAATGGCCAAAAGTATAATAGAGACCAAAATGGAGAATGGATTTATTGTGTGGCCAAACAAGGCCTTATGAGAATTAAGTGACTTACAAGCCAAAAGGAAAATGAGGAATTTAGATGAAGGTGGACACAAACATATCTGTTCCTAAGGAGGAGTTTTAAAGGCCAAAATGTGGTTAGGGCTCATTTTAAAGAGCAATCCCGTTTTTGTGAGAGAAGGGGAGGAGAAAAGAGAGAAAAAGTTAGGGTTGGAAGAGATCAAACTTTGGTTGGGTTTGGTTCCCATTTCTTCCTCCTAAAAGACCAGACACCATACAAGAGGAGATTGGAAAAGGTCCAAGGTAATAGATCAACCCTAACCCCATCTTCTATGATTTGGATTTTTGGGAGAAAAGTCATAACTTGAGGAAAATGGATTTTCATTGATTCTAAACCACTTTTGGAGTTGTTTTGAAGTGATTCCATGGTGGATTTTTGATATGGGATGTATCGGAGAAGATTGGGTATATGAAAATGGGAAAAAATTGCAAAATCTCGATCATCCCAGCAGAAACGAAGCACTCAGACCGCACAGTCGTTTGCACTGGTACACCTTTGTGCAAAAAGTGGGCGTTGGGAAACCTCAGACGGCACAAGTTGAACCTGTATCGGTACACACTAGTAGTGAGCAACCTATACCGGTATAGGTCAAGGTCAGACTGCACAGTGGTAGTTCCAAAGAACCCTGCTTTGACATGTTTTCATGTCAGTCCTGGGATTCGCATACCTGATGTCTAGGACCTTAAGAAACGACACGGGGGTTCAATTAAGGTTGGGAGCTAGGTGAAAAATGTACCTTACCTCGTCGGCGTAGTTTAATTCAAGGTGACTTAGTGTTCAACCCAAGACTTTAACAAAAAAATAAAATTGTAATTCACTAAAATTGTTAAAAATTGTTTATCCACTAAGAATGGCGGGAATGTTATTGACTAGGGACGGGTGAAGATCGCCTAACCTAGGACCGAGATCGAAGAAAAGGAAGCTAGATTCAACAGCTTCGGTTTGTTCTCTGACTCTATTCTTATTTCAAGTATTTTGGTAGATAACCAAGTAACTATGAAATGAGTGCATGAATGAGTATATGAATTAAGTACATAGATTGAGTATATCTTTGAAAAGATAATACGAAAGTGAATAATGGAATTGAATGTGATATTTGAAAACCGAATGAAAAGTGAATGATGATAAGGACGGGATTCACCAAACGGAATCCGTCGAAATTGTGAACTGAATGTTATATCGAATGAATCGCCTGACGGGATGCACCAATCGGCATCCGCGAAGGCACCCCCAAATTGTCCAATGTCCACCGACGATGCACTAATCGCATCCTGGGCGATGGCATATGGCATTGAAGAAATGTCCCACTTGGCGGGATTCACCAACTGGATTCGTCATGATGGCGTATGGCATTTAATTGATACCACATGTCGGGGTGCACCAAACTACT
Source organism: Tetrastigma voinierianum (assembly GCA_016808115.1). Lineage (NCBI taxonomy): Eukaryota > Viridiplantae > Streptophyta > Magnoliopsida > Vitales > Vitaceae > Tetrastigma > Tetrastigma voinierianum. The sequence continues at coordinate 51,832 of JAEQBH010001896.1, read as the reverse complement.
TCCGTCATGATGGGAGATCGAATCGTTAAAATTGATACCACATGTCGGGGTGAACCAAATGACATCCGTCATGATGGGAGACCGAATTGTTAAAAGTGATACCACATGTAGGGGTGCACCAAACAACATCCGTCATGATGGGAGACCGAATCGTTAAAAGTGATACCACATGTAGGAGTGCACCAAACGGCATCCGTCATGATGGGAGATCGAATTGTTAAATGCATAAGCACATTACCGAATGATAATAAGGGAGGGATTCATCAAGCGGAATCCGCCGTGAAATTGTAACTGAAACAGTTTCAAGGTGAAATAGCCAACATTGACAAGTGTAATGTATTTCATGAATATGCCTTAAACTCTATGAATTGATTAGAATGAATTGTTGCATTGAAAATGTATGATATGATATGGTAAATGATTTGTATATTGAAAGCATGCGAAATGAATAACATGAGTATATGCCGGATATATTAGGCATGGTTTAATGATAAATGTATGCCGAAAGTTAAATTGAATATTGGAAACAGAACTAGATAGGAAACCACAAGCATGAAAATGCTTAGCGTGTAGTTTTTAATCCATGCGCAGTATCGAGTAAGCAAAGAGAAGAAGGCTAAGACCAACAGAGTCATACAGAGAGTACTACTTATGGGGCGTGTATACTCAAGAATTTTGCATATCATCTTTTGAACAAGTGGAGTTTTGTAAACAAAAGGGTTAAACCCTAAAACTTGATTTTTGTATATCATTTTGAAAAGGCATAGGTATCGCCTCTTTGTAAAATGCATTTTGTTAATGTTTACGGGCCTACCTAATTTCTTTGAATTTGTAAATGATTATGGGCTTGCCTAAACTGAAACGCTCAAGAACTAAATGAATTAATAAAATGTTTTGATAAGATAAATGAAAACGTCGGAGCAAACCGGGCTCCGGTTCGGATCCGCCATTCAGGTCGGGCCGAGGATTCGGGTCGTGACATTTTTGAAAAAGAAAATTTAATAACAGGGAAAATAAAAAGAAATAAACGAAAGGCCCTCGGGTTTCGGCCCGGACTCCCATTCGGCCTGACCGCCTGGTCGCAAAATACCAATATATCCCTAACTCGAATATGACGACGAACATTTTTTTAAGGGCATTAATAATTAGTCATAGTGAAAGTTACTAGATTATATTCACAAGAATTCCACAATAACACAAGTTTACAACCAATATGCCTACTTTACCACTATGTTAACTATCCGATTAACCCATTTTAAAAGCCAATTTATTCCAAATCAATAATTCTGCACACAAAGTTAAGCAAATATAATTTCTTATAGGAAACACTATCTCTCATTTGGCCATAATCCAATCACTTTTTATTCATTTTAACTCACTTAACACACGAGTTTTACACACTATTTCAATTACACCAAACCTTTAACATATTTGAAACATAATCTAAACACATACATGCAATAATTTTGCACGAAAACCGAACCATACACACCAATACACATTTGACTACACATGATTCATGCATTAAATACATCGTCTTCCCTTTTTCATGTTAATCCAATTTGAGATCAATTAACTAACACTCCAAACCAATTTATTTATGGTTCAAAACCGTACACACTTGCGCATTTTATATCAACACTTCAGGTTTGATGACAAAATAAACACAACACTGAAACAACAAGAGAAATGTGAAGAACAAACCAAAAGAGTTGTCAATTCTTGTCTCCTATTCTTTGAATCCTGATTTTTGCTTAGGTTTTATCATCACCAGCCCCTAATCCATCACAAATACATCACAATCAGAGAAAAAACAAAGAAAAATCAGTCATGCATGCTAGGGTTTCTGGTTAGGGTTGATTTCTACCCAATACACCTTCCCTTGCAAAATTTTATGGGAACAAATGAGCCATACTTTACCCAAATTTCCTTCAATAAAATAATAGCTCTATGAGTCTATTTTCAATAGAAATTGGAATCATCTCATTTAGATCATTACAACTTAACTTATGGCCAAAACACCAAAACTGTACCAAAACAGAGGATAACCCAACAACTTACCCATATTTTCACTTCAGTCTCACAAAAAGGGGACTTAGGGTAAGGTTTGCTTCTTGGTACCTACTATAATTTTGTAGGTTTACCTCTTAGGGTTATTTCCCAACTGGAATCACTCAATTTGGATGACTAATGGCCAAATTATGGCAAAAACAAAAACATGACACAACCTAGAAATTTTCCTGTTTCTAGACTCTGTTTTGGTCGATCTCGGAAACACCAACATAGCTACTCTTTATGGACTGCTTTAGGTCTCTATTTCTTTTAGAAATTTTTAGCCATGATTCTTATGCACCATATCAAATTGGAATCATCCAATTTGGAGTTCAAGAGGCCAAGTTATGGCCAAAACAAAAACATGGGTTTTAGAAAAAAAAAAAAACCTTTGACATCAATTCCCTTCAAAACCTATACATCTATTTTTACACTTCTTAGTCTTTAAAACCCCACAAGCCAAAAAAAAAAAAACAATCCAAAGCAACACAACCCCGATTCAAGAACAAATAACTCAAAGATGGAAGAGTTAGGTTCTCCCTAAACACAAAAACGAAAAGGAGTTAGGACTTTCCTTACAATCAAAATGGAGAATCCATACATTGCTTTCTTCTTAAAACCTTCAAATCAAGCTTCATTTTTCTTCTCTTTTCTTGAAAAACTTTGAAAAAATGGAGAACAATCACCAACAATGGCTCTTCTCAAGAACCCATAACCCTAGCTCTCTCCCTTTTCCAAAACGTGAAAATACCCATTATAAGACCAATTTTTGGTCTTATCCTCTCATCCATTACAAGGCCTTGTTTCATTATCTGCTATCTCTTTTGGCTTTCTTTTTCTCATTTTTTCATTTTAGTCCTTCACTGGCTCTAATTACAATTTACTTATCAATATTTCTATCACCCAAACCAATAATAACATAAAAATGTAATAATACAAAGAGAGAAAAAAAATAATAGCATAAAATACTATAAAGTAAAATAATAAAACAAGAAGGCTATTTTTGGGACGTTACATAACTTCTCTATCTCGAAGTTTTGATTAGCTTCTAACCCCAAGATTTTTCTGATTGATGAGAATTTTACAATAGTAGAGAAAATTTCATCGAAATTAATATATTTCTTCTGAACAAAGCCTTTCACTACTAGTCGGGCTTTGTATTTCACCAAGTTTTCTTTGCCTTCTTTCTTCAACTTGTACACCCATTTGTTCTTAAAGGTTTTCTTCCCTTTAGATAATTTCACGAGCTCATTAGTATTGTTTTTCTAGAGGGAATCCATCTCATCCTGCATGGCTTTCATCCAGCTACTCTTATCTTTATGAGTTTGTGCTTCTTGGAAGCTCTTTGGCTCCCCCATCGCCAAGAAATGTGTTATGAGTTTGTGCTGTGGTTGTTCATTCTCATGTCCTGGAACTTGCTCCCCTTGATCATCATGCTCCTATGATGGTATGCTCTCTTCATCACTGTCATCAAGTATTGCTTCTGGAGTATCACCCTCATTTTGAGCATCTTCTTCACCTGTGAATTGTAGGGAAGGATCAATAGTTACATCCATAGTAACTTTTTCTGACTGTTGCTCTTCTTTGTTAGCATATTTCATTGTCTGATCTTCATGAAAGACAACATCTTTGCTTCTAATAACTTTCCTCATCTCCGGGTCCCAAAATTTGTATTCGAACTCCTCATCTCCATAGCCAATGAAGATGCATGGTATGGCTTTATCATCTACCTTCGTCCTTTGCTCCTTTGGTACATGTATGAATGCTTTGCACCCAAACACCTTCAGATGGTTATAAGAAATTTCTTTACTCGTCCACACCTTCTCTAGGATATCGAACCCTAGTGGAACTGAAGGACTTCTGTTGACTAGGTAACAAGCAGTAAGCACAACTGCTCCCCATAATGACTTAGAAGCTTTGCGCCGCAAAGATGACCGGGATTTCTCCACGATGGTGCACTATCTTTTCGCTACACCATCGGTCGAGGTGCCTGGACCGCCTTTCTCTTATGTTGATTCCCATGTTTGGAGCAATATTCTCTAAATTTAGAAAAAATGTATTCACTTTTGTTATCTGTATGAAGACACTTCAAGGGATTCCCGATTTCTTTTTCCACCATGGCATGAAACTATTGAATGTTCTAGAATACCTGGTCTTTTGATTTCAACAAATACAACCATGTTTTTTTTAAAGCATCATCGATGAAGGTTACAAAATATTTGTATCCTCCTAAACTTTCAACCTCTATGGGACCACAAACATCATAATATACAAGTTCTAGTATTTCTAAATTCTTGGTAGATTTGTTGCTAAATGAAACTCTATGTTGATTTCCAAGTAAGCAATAATCACAAGGATCAAGTAGTGTACCTTTGGCAAAGGGAATGGAGTTCTTCTTTGCCAAAATTTGTAGCCCTTTCTCACTCATGTGACCAAGTCTCTTGTGCCACAAACTTAGTGAGGAGTCTACTGCTACATTCAACCCATTTTTACAAATCTTCCCTTGGGTCTTATACAACGTATAAGAAACTTCTCCTCTTGCAATGACCATCCTTCCTTTGGTGAGTTTCCATCTACCATTTCCGAAATAAATATGGAAGCCTTCTTTATCCAAGGCAATTCCGAACATCAAGTTGAGGCATAAATCTGGAACATGCCTCACATCTTGCAGCTTTAATCAATAACCTACGTTGGCCTGTATGCAAATGTCTCCAATTCCCACAATATTAGAGCTGGTGGTATTTCCCATCTCCACACACCCAAAGTCTCCTGCTTTGTATGTGGTGAACAATTCTCTGTTTGGCGTAGCATGATATGACGCAGCAATATCAACCACCCACTCAATCATCTGATCACCAATATGTAGGCATTCATTAACGAGAACCGCAACATCTTCAACACCTCTCTCTCGATGCGGCAATGGGCGTTTCTCTGCTCTCTTTCATTTTTCTGGTTTTCTTTATTTTGTTCTCCCTTCCACACTCGACAATTCTTCTGTAAGGCCCTTTCCCCTTAGCCGAGGCATGAGAGAGGACACCACATGGGACTGGGACTTCTTAAGCTGATTTTCCGACATTGGTGGGCCCATTTCAAAAACATGATATCATAATTAACATGAACTTGTAATACTACCACCGTAGTGGTGTTTAAATGTTCCTGTACATAAATTCCTAAGTCTTATTTTCTTGTACTTACACAAGTTCCACTATTACAAAATTTTACATTTACATTTCAAAAAGTAAAACCTACGCTGCTCGGACTCCTAATAGTCGTGTTAGCCTCATAACGCGGATGTCTCGATAACCCTTAGTACTATTACACGGATGAAACACTCGTGTTAAGATTATAGCTTAGTGGGAAAATAGATATCATAAATGACCACATACAATGGTCCTTAATCACAATATACATATAACTTAATTCATATATCAGAGTTTTAACATCTCCCGTAGAAGTACTTAATAGAAGTTTTAGGATATGAGGTACCTGTAGGTACACTATAGAACTTAACTGATTACTTTCAATTTCATATCTCATATCTCATATTATTCATGTACACAACACAGATCGGTAACAATGAACGAGAGGGACACAACACAATAAATACTTGAAGGTACGGTATAGTACTGAACAGAGGTGCCAAAGCACAAACAGAGATGTGCCTGCCCACGTACCAGAAGTGTCGTAGCACTATGTAGGAGTGCTGAAGCACTGAATAGAGAGTGTCGAAGCACTAAATAGAGACATGCCTACCCATCGAACAAGGTCAGAGTACTGAAGAAGAGTGTCAGAAAGCACTGGAGCAAGAGATGTCTATTCATTCACTATTCGGTTTTAGGCAGGCATACAATTATATGTATTACTAAGCTTGTTATATTGTTCTTAATCACATTCTTGTATTTATATAACCTGTATGTAGGTACGAACCCTTTCATTCACTTGTTAGGATCCTACATTGATCGAATTGATGGTTTTCATAACTAATAGAAGAAAGGAAACAAAAACAGGACTACAGGTTCGCCTAGGCGAAAGTAGGCGAAGACCTTCGCCAAGGCGAAGCGACCTTTGCCGAGGCGAGGCAGAGACTAGGAATTTTAGGGCTTTGGGTTGGCCTAGGCGAATAAACCTTCGATTAGGCGAAGACCTTCACCTATGCAAGCACTCCTTCGCCTAGACGAAGAAGCGTCAGGCTGGAACATAAATGGGCATTTTCTCCTCATTTCACTAAACGATTTTCCAAACCAAAACAAAACCAGATCAAACAAACCACAAAACCCAACTCAAACCTACCAAAAACACATTTATGGAAGTGTTAGGGTTTTCTAACCTAAACATAGACAAGAGGGGAGTTAGGAGAGTTTCCTAACCCACAATTGGGAGAATTCCATACTAACAAATATGAGAATTCCATACCAAAGTTTCATCCCTTGATTTCTTCTCTTCCAACTAGCTTTCTTTTTTTCACTTTCTTACTTGTACAAGGATAGATCTCCAAAATATGGAGAGAAATCTCCAAAAATGGCCCTTCTCCCTCAAACCCATAAGCCCTAGACTCCAAAAAGCCAAAATGAAAACTCCCTCATTCTAGAAGCCCATGTTTGGTCTTATCCCTTTTTGGGTTTAATTTCTTAGCCCTTGCTATTTGGTCCTTTTTTCTTTTATTTGCAAAACAACTTATCATTATTCCATCATAACATATAATCTTCTATCTTAATGTCCTTTGAGTCCTTAATTTGTCAAATTACCATTTTACCCATTTTGACACTTAACACTTAATTTTTCAAAAAATAAAAATTTGACTTTTATTATACCACTAAACTATAATAAACTATTAGGGTATAATTTGGGGTGTTACAACTCTCCTCCCCTTAAAAGAATTTTGTCCTTGAAATTATACCTGAATTGAAGAGTTGCAGGTATTATGCTCTCATTATCGATTCAGATTCCTAAATTGCTTCTTCCATACCGTGGTGTTTCCAAAGCACCTTTACCAGAAGGACTTGCTTGATCTGCAATTGTTTTACTTCACGATCTAGAATAGCTTTTGGTTCTTCATCAAAAGTGAAGTCTGATTGCACTTATATATCTTGTACGGGCAAGTTATGAGATTCATCATAACGGTATCTCCGAAGCATGGAGACATGGAACACATTATGTAATTTGGCCAACTTCGACGAGAGGGTTAAACGATAAGCTATTGGTCCAATTCTTTCTAAGATCTCATAAGGTCCGATAAATCTTGGACTCAGTTTTCCTTTCTTTCCAAACCGGAGTATCTTCCTCCACAATGATACTTTCAAAAAGACCTTATCCCCGACTTTGTACTCTATGTCTTTTCTTTTCAGATCTGCATACGACTTTTGTCTATCACTAGTAGCTTTTAACCTATGCTGAATGACCTGAACGTTTTATTCAGTCTCTTTCACTATGTCATGCCCAATTACTTTATGCTCATTCAAGTCTGTCCAGCATACAAGAGTTCTACATTTTCTACCATACAAAGCTTCATAGGGGGCCATACAAATACTTGACTGATAACTGTTGTTATAGGCAAATTCCATAAGAGGAATATACCTATCCCAACTTCCAGGAAAATCTAGCACACAACCTTGAAGCATATCTTCTAACACTTGAATTATTCTTTTAGATTGTCGATCTATTTGTGGATGGAAGGCTGTACTAAAATTTAGTCGAGTACTTAAGGAAGACTATAATTCTTTCCAAAACTTTGACGTAAACCATGGATCACGGTCAGACACTATTGATAGTGGAATCCCATGTAATCGAACAATATCACTCACATACATTTTCGCTAATCGATCCATGGAATAGTCAAGTGGGATTGGTAAGAAGTGAGTAGACTTTATAAGTCTGTCAACGATTACCCAAGCTAAATCATATTTCTTTCGGGTGAGGGAAAAACCAAACACAAAATCCATAGTAATGTTGTCCCACTTCCATTGTGGAATTAGGATGGGATTTAACAGACCGGATGGTACTTGATGTTTAGCTTTTACTTATGGACAAGTCAGACATTTGGATACATACTCTACTATATCCTTTTTCATCCCTCGCCACCAATAATACTATTTCAAATCCTGGTACATTTTGTTACCTCTAGGATGCATGGTGAATATAGTATTGTGGCTTTCATACATCATTTTATTTTTCAATTCTTGGACATTCGGTACACATAATTTGTTCTTGTAATAGAGACCTCCATCTCCTTCTATAGAATAGTCAGCTTTATCTCCATTTCCTCGAATACTGTACACTTTGTCAGAATCTCGACATCACTTTTCCTACATTAATCATCATTTGCCTTCTAACTCATGTGTAGCTTTGAATTGCTTAATAAAGCCCTATCAAATTCAAATCTCCATGTAGAATGTTTCAGGGACAAACCATTAACCGTTTTTCTACTTAAGGCATCCGCCACCATATTAGCTTTTCTTGGGTGGTAATCAACTATACAATCATAATCTTTGAACAACCCAAGCCACCGACGTTGCCTCAAGTTCAATTCCTTTTGAGTTAACAAATACTTAAGACTTTTATGATCTATAAATATTCTACATTTTTCATCATATAAGTAATGTCGCCATATTTTCAAAGCGAACACTACCGCTGCCAACTCCAAATCATGTGTGGGATAATTTTGCTCATGCGGTTTAAACTATCTTAAGGCATATGCCACCACTTTTCCATCTTTCATCAATACACATCCCAAACCAATCCTTGAAGCATTACATGGCTTATTCTCTACCCAAAGTAGGTTGGGTAAACACTAGTGCTTCAACCAGTATTTTCTTCAATTGTTCAAAACTTGACTGACACTTGTCATCCCATTCAAACTTCACCTCCTTATGGAGTAACTTAGTAGGTGGAGAGGCTATGACGGAGAATCCCTTTACAAACTATTGGTAATACCCAACTAAACCTAAGAAACTTCTCACCTTTGTTACATTTCGAGGCAATTTCCAATTCACAATCGCTCCAATTTTCGCAGGGTCAATTCTAATACCCTCTGCAGACACAATATGGCCTAGGAATGACACTTCCTTAAGCCAAAAATTATATTTACTTAATTTTGGAAACAATTGCTTTTCTCTCAGGATTTGCAACACTATCCTCAAATGATGTTCATGTTCTAGTGCATCCTTAGAATACACTAGGATATCATCTATGAATACCACTACAAAGTGGTCTAAATAAGGGTGGAATACCCTATTCATAAAGTCCATGAATGCAGTCAGTGCATTAGTTAACCCAAATGGCATTACTAAAAACTCATAATGACCATATCGGGTTCTAAAGGCTATTTTTGGGACATCAACATCTTTCACCCAAAGTTGATAATATCCTGATCGCAACTCTATCTTTGAAAAGACACTCGCTCGCTTCAACTGATCAAATAGATCTTTTATTCTCAGCAACGAATATTTATTCTTCACAGTTACCTTATTTATTTGCTGATAATCAATGCACATCCGGAGAGTGTCATCTTTCTTTTTAACAAACAAAACCGGCGCACCCCAAGGTGAAACACTAGGTCGGACGAATCCCTTGTCCAATAGCTCTTGTTGAATACATAAAAGTGCAACATTTATATAGGATTTTAATACTCCCAGCTCATGTTTTGCTCTCATTTTGTGTAAGGATAGGTGCCTTTGATCATTTCTCGTGTTTTTGTGCTTGTGTAGGTTTTTCGAGTTCCATGCACATTTTTGTAGGGGTTCGTGTCTAGAGAACAAATGTAGATCATCGCGGTTGATGGCAGCTGCTGTCGAGAAGCCCCGGGTAGTGCTACGGTGAAGAGAAGCAATTGCAGAGGCACGGTACCGGTACACTTTTATCGGGTACCGGTACCCACATGCGTGAGGGTAGCGGGTAACGGCATTCAAATAAACCGATATCTGCACCCTGGTTAGTAGTGGAGTAATTAGTACACTTTGGTACCGTACCACACTTATCGTGCACGGCATTCAACATGCACCATGGATTTGAGCAAAATTCCAATCTTGGTGCAAGGGCACGCTCGTCTTTCGACCACCACTTCGAGATCACTAAGGAGAATGGTATTTAAGCCCATTGAAGGGTAGAGAAGAGGAGTTTTTGGATTCTAGGTCTGCTTTTAGACAAGGGAGTTTTTCTTTCATATTTTGCTGGGTTTATAGAGTAGAAGTACTCGATCTTTCTTCGACCCGAGTTTTCAATTACTTCTGTAATCTTCGCCTGGTTCATACAACTGGTATTTTCACGTGACTCATGCTTTAGATATCCCAATCTGCAATTGAAGTGTTATTTCTCAAGCCACATTTATGCATAGTTTCTTATCAAACATGAATCAATTTTCGCTCAATGGAGTTCTAAACCTCCATGATGTGGTTCTATTAGGAAACTCACCTCCATCAAGGTAACCACCCTTAATTCCTCTCTTATGCTTCAACGGGATTGTACGATGCTGAGCACTTGTGGAAAATCTTATAAAACCTTAGTTTGGCATCTTCTTGACAATGTGTGAACGAGAGACTCTCGGTACACGTTGTGCTTGATCGCAAATGCAGGCTAAGAGTCCAAGCAAATCGTTTGAACAAGTGTTTGTCATTGCTCAATCGTTCTTTGTCTTAAAAGAGCCTTTAATGTTACATCTTCCGTCGAAGACCATTCATCAATGGCTCCTAGATGAGATTGTGAATAAGAGGTGGGTGTTACCTGATCAACGGTGAGTGAAAACCTAAGACCCTATCGCTCACCCTTTGTTTTAAAAAATACAATTTAACTCTGCTACTAAATCAACCCAATCACAACCCTAGATTTTACTTTTAAATGCACATTCTTTGGAGAGCAATCCCTAAGGATCACCTAGGAAACCACTCCCTATGGAAATGACCTGTGGACTCACACAGTACTATGATGCTTGACAACCTTAGGTCCTACGCTTGGGAATAATTTCAAAGATACCTAAATAGACTAAGCATTTTCGCACCGCTGCCGGAGTGGCGAGCAATCTAGTCGATCTAAAGAGAGCTAGTGGTAATTTGTACTGCATTGAAAATCCAAGACGCTCTCTACTTTTTCTTTTTAATTGCTGTGAATAATCTAAGTGGATATCCGCCTAGTAGGGGTAAGATTGCACGCTGGCCACTCGCAACGAGCAACGCCAACTTGTAAGAATTGTACCTCCAAGAAATTTTGAAGAGTCCATAGTAAGACATTTGTTTCAAGAGAACCCTACACCTCAAATGGACCATCCCGGGAGTCAGCAAACTCTTTTTAATCAAATGCCCAAGGGTTACTCAAGCACCACAAAGACTCCAAGGAACCTCCAGCAGTCAAGGATGAGGCACCACCGAACAACCCCCGGTGGCAGGAGGGGGAAATGTTAATTTTCAGCGAAATCCCTATCGGGCTCCCCCTGCCCCTTTACCTAATGTGGAAAGAACCCTCCGAGAGATTCTACAACCTCAAAGAACCACAACAAATTCATGGTCGCCACCAAGAGGCTAACTGACCTTATGAATCGAGATGATTCGCCTTCTCCCTATGTATCAAGGGTCGATTCTGAGAACCCCTACTCATTCATGATAGATTTTGAGGATGTTTGCAGTGCTTTCCTCTCTACCGGATTGCCCCTCCATATAATTTGATGGTTTTATTCGCATTCTCTCTAAAGGAAAAGGCCAAAATATGGTTTCATTCGCTTACGCCCAATTCAATTTTTACTTGGGAGGACATGCGAAATGAATTCCTTAATAAATTCTTCCCTCCCGCACATACTAATGCACTCATGCGAGCAATCCAAAACTTTTCTGAAAAACCGGGTGAACCTTTCGCTGTGGTATGGGAAAGATATAAGGACCTCCTCCATGCTATCCCTCATCATGGTTTGGATGTTGGAAAAATTTGTGCGTATTTTCACCAAGGACTATCCTTGAATAACAAACAATACATCCAAATGATGTGTGCAGGAGAGTTCTATGAGAAAAGTGTCGGGAGGCAATTCAATTTTTGATGTACTATAGCAAAAATGCTCAACTTGGAGACTAACACTTCCTTAGATACTCGAAGAAGTGCATAGTACACCTGGTGTGGGGATAATCCATCACTCGTAAGAGAGAATGATGACTCAGAAGTTTAAAATAGCCAATTTAACGAGGAAGTCGGAGGCCATAGAATTGAAAAGGTGAATGAGGTAACTAGTACCAAGTGCCCTCAGTCGGGATCTAGAGTGGAGGAGCCATGCATCATTCGCGATGACCCCACCCACTCAACTATTAACCCGCCCTAACCTTCCTAAAGTCAAGGCGGGTTAATCCAAACAGAGCAAGCTAATGCCTAACTACCAAATAAGCCCTTCAATTCCTCCATAATTCAAACTTATAATCCAGGTGGGGGTAAGCACTAATTTAGCTGAAGGAATGAGGGAGGCCCACACAGCTTGCCAAACAACCAAGGCCCCAACTACCCAAACCAAGGCTTTTCAAACTGGCTTCTCCTTCGTTCCAAAATCAGTTCCTCAAGCGGATTTCAGAACCATAACCAAGGTTTCCACCTCGTCTCAAGGGAATTCGAACCCACAGCCTTATCAACCTCCACATAAGAGAAGTTTGGAGGACATTGTAACACAGTTTGTCCAGACCCAACAATCCACCAACATTGAATTTCGCACCGCCTTGAATGATGTGAGATCCCAAATCACTAAGCTCACCTCTTCTATGGGAAATTTTCAACAAGAAAAAGGGAAACTCCCTTCTCAAACTATCCAAAACCCCTAAGGTCAAAATAGTGTTGGAATCTTAGGACCAAGTGATGGCACTTTCCGAACATTGTAAGGTCAAGCCACCACTCTTCGAAGTGGAAAAGTAATTGATAAACCATTCAGCCTAATAACCGATACAAGATTTCACAAATGAGCTGGCCGGGATGTCGAGATAACCGACAAGTCTCATGTTCCTAGGGTAGATGTTATTGATGGTGAGCCAGAAAGAGACAAGGTCTCTCACGTCCCTCATGCTCCATATCCTCATAGGTTGAGAGCCCCCAAGAAAGTGAACAATCATTATGAAATTTATGAGTTGTTCAAACAGGTTAAGTTGAACATTCCTTTATTAGATGCCATTAAGCAAATCCCGTCATATGCCAAGTTTTTGAAAGATTTGTTCACTGTGAAAAGGAAACTAGGTGTCAATAAGGAGGCATTTATGACTGAACAATCCACTCCTAGATCCAGAACACCACCCAAAAAATACAAAGACTCAGAAGCCCCACTATTTCCAGCGGTGGAATTCAAAATTGTGACATGCTTTTAAAGGGATTTAGAGCAAGTGTTAACTTGTTTCCATATTTGGTATATGTTGAGCTAGGGTTAGAAGAGTTAGAACTGACCAATATCACCCTCCAGCTAGCTGACCATAGTGTGGAAATTCCTAGAGGGATAGTGAAGGATGTATTGGCAGCGCATGCCTACTTTCCCGTGACTTTGTTGTGCTTGATAATTTTAACATGTGGTGAACCAAGGACTCAAATTCCCAAAGGATTCTGGTAGGCCATTCTTTGGCCACCACTAATGCCATCATACATTGTAGGGGAGGATTAATGACATTATATTTTGGTAACATGACTATTAATTTGAATATCTTAAATGTTACGGCGAAATAAAGGAAGGATGTCCTGTGGAGGTAAACATGATTGAGTCTCAAGGTGCGCACTACGATAATGTTTCATACGATGATCCCTCTACGCCTCGTTCAGTAAGCCCAAGTTGGATCGAGGAGGCAACCACATCCGACCTGGAAATGACCCATAATTGAACACAGTGAGGTATTGGAAGCAAATGGGTGGACCCCTAAATTTGAAAAATTGCCACCAATCAAAGACAGGGTGTTACCCTCGGAAGAGAGACCACCTAAACTTGAGTTGAAACCCTTACCATCACATCTCAAATATGCATTTTAGGGGTAGAAGAAACTTTCCCGATAATCATATTTTCCTCTTTAGAGTCAGATCAAGAAAATAAGCTGAGATATCGAGAACCCACAAAACTGCCATAGGATGGACTATTGCAGATATTAAGGAATACCCCATCCGCATTAATGTGATTCACTTGAAGCAGGATGTTAAACCTTCTAGACAACCATAGCGACGACTGAACCCAGCTTCATGAAAGAAGTGGTTAAGAAAGAGGTCTTAAAACCGTTGACGAGGTTATTTACCCAATTGCAGATAGCAAGTGGGTCAGTCCAACCCAAGTAGTTCCTAAGAAATCTGGGTTCACTGTGGTAGCAAATGAATACAATGAGCTAATTCCCACTCGGGTCACCTTAGGTTGGAGGGTGTGCATAGACTATAGGAAACTCAATATGGTACTAGGGAAAGATCATTTCTACCTTTGTGGATCAAATGTTGAGAGAGTCAGAGAGCATGTGAATTTACCGTTTTTTCAATGGGTACTCAGTACAATCAAATCGAGATAGCCTTAGAAGATCAAGAGAAACCACATTTCACCGCCTCTTTTTCGCACATTTCCGCTTTGTGTGAAAATGCCTGATTATGTAATGCACTAGGAACTTTCTAAAGAAGGTATTGATGGGGATTTTCAGCGATATGATAGAACTCATTTTGGAGATTTTCATGGACGACTTCTCTGGTTTTGGAGATTCGTATGAGGGATGTCTAGAAAATTTACGGAATGTATTAGAGAGGTGTCAGGAGAAGAATTTAGTGCTAAATTGGGAGAAGTGTCACTTCATGGCACACAAGGGATCAGACCAGCCACATAGTGTCGAAAAATGAATCCAGGACAAGGCCAAAGTCGAGCGATCTCCAACTTACCCACCCCTAAGTGTGTTAAAGACATACGGTAGTTCTTAGGTCATGTAGGATTTTATAGGAGATTCATAAAAGATTTCAAAGGCATACCATCCCTTTATGTACTTGGCTTCGCAAGACGCCCTCGCATGGTCACAGTTTGTGAGGACGCCTTGATAAATTAAAAACTATGTTGTCTCCTCCTATCATGCGATCTCCCAATTGGGAACTCCCTTTGAGATCATGCGATGCTAGTGATTATGCTAAGGTGGGTCGCTTTTAGGACATGGAAGATAAAAGGCTTTTTGCGGATCTACTATGCCAACAAGACTCTAGATTCCGCCTCAATCCAATTACACAACTACGAAAAAAGAGTTTTTGGTTGTCGTCTTTGCCCTAGAAAAGTTCAGGTCGTACATCGTAGGTCTCCGAATCCATTTTCATGGATCATGCAACGTTGGAAATACTCTATGTTATCTAAGGTGATACTAAGCCTCGTTTGACTAGGTGGATCCTACTGTGCTAAGAATTTAACCTGACTATTAAGGATAAAAAGGGAGTTGAGAATGTGGTAGCTGACCACCTATCTCGGTTAGTTCCAGAATCCATTTCTAATGGCCTACCCATCGGCGACACTTTTCCTGATGAGCAACTTTTTACTCTTGTTCAATGCCCTTGGTATGCGGACATAGTAAACTATCTAGTGACATGACAGATCCCACCCTAATGGACCTCTCAGCAAAAGAGGAAATTTTTGGTGATTATTAAGAAATATTATTTTGATGACTCCATATTGCTTAAATACTATCCGGACCAAGAATTGATGAGAAGTGTGGTATCCACGACGATCACATCGGGGTGCTCACCTTTGCCACTCTAAGCTTGTGAGGGCATTTCTCCACAAGAAACCACGAGGCTTTGCTTTACCGCCCACTCTTTTTTAAAGATTGCTTTGAATTTTGCAAAACTTGCGCCTAAGTGTCAACAATTGTGAGGGTCAGCTAAAGAGGAACATGATGCCTCTTAACCCTATTTTAATCATTGAAATTTTCGATTGTTGGGGTTTAGACTTCATGGGACCTTTCCCCCCTTCTTGTGGGTACCTTTACATCTTATTGTCAGTTGATTATGTTTCTACATGGGTGGAGGTCATTCCAACAAGAACTAATGACCACAAGGTTGTTTTGAAATTTTTTAAAAGAACACATTTTTTCTTGCTTTCTAAGTGCTCACAGATCATTAGTGATGGTGGGCGCCATTTTTGTAATCCATCCGGAAATTTTTTTGAAAAAGTATGAGAGTCACCATGTAGCTTCACGGCGTACTCACCCATGCACTAAATGGTCAGCCTAATTAGCCAATAGGGAGATCAAAACATATTTTGAAAAACGGCCGCCCCAAATCGCAGCGGATTGGCCATTACTACCAACCGACATTTTCTGGGCTTATCAGACCGCTTAAGATCATTCTTGGTATGTCTTCTTATAGGCTTGTTTATGGAAAAGCCTGTCATCTGCCGGTAGAAATGGAACACAGGCAATCAGCCATTAAAACTCTTAATTTGATTCGCTTAGTGTGCAAAATGCCGACTAATATGTATGAACGAGCTTGATGAATTGAGGCGTGAATCATATGAGAGCTCCCGAATCTACAAAGAGAGGCTCAAGCTATTCCATGACAAGACCATTTTTAGAAAGACCTTTGAACCTCACCAAAAGGTGTTGTTGTATAGCTCTCGTTTGCACATGTTTCCAGGAAAACTCCGTTCTAGGTGGACTGGCCCGTTCATTGTCAAGGTGAAGCTTTACCGATATGGCGCAGCGGGAGATTGAGAACTGAAAAATGGGAAAACCTTAAAGTCAATGGCCAACAACACTTAAAGCAATTTTTGAGAACTTTGGACCGTCAGAGTGTAGTGAGGAACTGCAGATCCGCCTACCAGATGTTCATTCGTGAGTACTTCTATCCTATTTCTTTTTTTTTTTTTTTTTTTTTTTTGTATATAGTTTTTCTTTTGGGGGTGTCCTATGTGCATTGGGGGTAATGCCTAATTCTGTGGTGGGGGTGGGCATACACTAGTTGACAATATGCGCATGTTATATGTCATACAAAATTTTTGATTTATACGGCTTTAGGGTATGGTACTTCGACTTAGATGTATGAAGCCACGTGACCTTATGTATGCACTCCACATAGTCTCACTACACCTACACAATAACAAGCATGAACAAAACCTTTTTGCTCATATTTGGGACCATACGACCCCAATTCTGTTCTAGTCTTGGTATCACCCTCATTTATTCACTACACAAGTCATTGATTTTCTGCCTCAAGCTCATGTTTTGCTTGCTATTGCTTCAGCCTGTGCATTGTTTTAGCATTCCTTGTTAACTACATGTATTGTATTCTCCTAGAGAATAACCATAATGTAGTCGAAGATGATTTTAGGCCATCATTTCGTGGTTACATTTCAAATCATATCGAGTGCACCCATCTCAGCCTCACTACCAATTCAGTTCAACCTTGTGGGAATCGTGATCACGAGAAGTACAGTGGACCCCAAGATAAGCGTGAAGGTGTCAAGAGAGTGTAGTACACAGTTCTGCAAACACAAGTCAGGTTGGATGAGGTATGAAGCAGGGAAAGAAATGAGCATCCAATGGAATCCGAGATGGAGGGCATTCTAAAAAGTTCTATAATCAAGAGGCCGCTTCATGTCAAAACATAAAAAAAAAAAAAAAAAAAAGGTGGTAGGGGACCAAGTGGTACCAAGACTACTCCCATCGTACCGTACTAGACAAGCAAACCCAACAAGAGCCCTTGGTACCAAGCATTCACACTTTACTCGGCACCGCATCACGTGCGTGAACGGGCCATTTCCAGTATTTTTCTCTCCCAAAGTTTGAACCCTTTCATATCCCTACTCCCTAACTCCTATATAAGAGAAACCCCAACCTAATTTTCCCTCTCACCAGCAAACCCTAGGTCAAACATTCTTCCAGTGTTCCATCACCCGATCCCGGGATCCTTCGCTCTTTCGCACTAACGTGGTAAGCGCCTTCCCATCTCTTTGAGAGCAGTTTGAATGGATGTTCATTGTGTCAACATGGATTTGGTTGGTGGTTCTGTGTTATTGGTTGCTTAGGGCATCCGCCGCAGACGGTATGGGGAGGAAGCATACGATCGAACTCCACGGGGTGGGCCTGAGATGGTCATTGGGAGACCATTGTGGGTTTATACATTCTCACTATATTCATGGTTTGGCCATCTATGGCAAGATCGAAAAATATCGGTAAAGGAAAGGCTCCTTAGCTTTTCTATGGAGCGCACGTGAAAAACGTAAGGCCGATATCGTGACAATTATAAAAAAGGAAAAGTGGAAGTTTTAAATATCTCTATCCGAGAGCGAGGGAAGCAAGCGAGCAAGATTTAAGAAATTGAGGCCATGTTTGCTGAGTCTTCATAATCAGAGAAGGAAAAGTGGGTCTAATCAATTGAAAGGCGGGGTTTCCATTATGAGCGGGGAATGAAAATTGACACGTTCTTGTTCACCCACCCTATCCGGGCTGTTATTCAGAAGCAAAATCTGCACTTTGTTGGTGAAGAGGTAAAAGGTTATTTACCAACCATGGTCAGGGAATTCTATTCCAACTTGAGAGAAAATTAGAATGTGGACACCCTGTTGGAGACTACTATTTTGGGGAAACAGTTAATGGCCAGCCTTGACTCGATAGCTCAATCGTTGAATTATGTCCACCCTGCCACACATGACCGACCTTACCCTCTCAGGGCCATTATAGAGTTTGACGCCAGTTTGTTTGCAAATGCCATGTGCACCAACCCGATATCCATGGGAGGTTTTGTGTGTAAGGAGTTCATTCCGGGGAAATTAAAGCCTGAGTATGCATTAATGAACAAAGTCATTCACAATATGATCAGCCGGGCGGAAAGAGAAGTCGCAAGCAAGTAAGAAGAACTAGCTTCAGATGAGGTAATGATCGAAAAATGATTGATTATGCCTTGGTAATATAGGTGTATTATGTGACTTTCTGAGGTCCTAACTGAAAATAGGCATATCCCATTCCCTAATTTTAGTTACAAATATGGCAGGAAGCATGTGGATAAGGATTAGGTAGAGAAAAAAGAGTTCTTCCCAAGTCAGCCTATCACAAACCGCATGTTTAAAAGCCGAGTCAAGCTCCACAAGGCCTCAACCATCACATTCCCTTCTCACATTTCGGGCTTCATCACACTACCATGGTCGATGAGTACATCTCCTTTGAAAAGGATGGAGCGTAAAATCAAAGGATGGTTCAAGTGCATCCTGGGAAAGCAGAAGCAGCTAGATCACAGGCTCTCCAGGCTTGAGAGTCATATCCTACGAGGAGATACCACTGTTGGAGATGATCCTCCTCCTGACTTGGAAGGGGACTCTGAGGAGCTAGATGACTGTGTGGATGAAGACGCATTCTCTTCGACCGATGATAGGAGGATGAGAGTGCAGCATTGTGGGTTAGAATAAAGGTGGTATTGGCAATTGCAGAGACTCGCCACGCGCTATGCCAACACTCATTTGTTTCATAAGCCCTACTTGTGTAGCCCAAGGTCATTACAAGCTTGAAAGACCTTTTTATTTTAGTTATGTTGATGTTCCTCTTTGAATTTTATGCATGTTAGTTTGGTTAAGGTAAATGTTTGCCGCGGATAATGTAGTTCATTCTAGCTTGGTGATCTCATTGCGCCTTTCTTTCTCGCATCCATGGTCCTTTATATGAGTATCTCTCGTTTTGTAAATAATTTGTTGGTTGTGTCCATTACTTTGAGATCGTGATTTCTATTTGAGTTCGGGACGTTGCATACTGTCAAAGTGTTAAAGCATTGTGTTCATTTTTTACCCTATGGGAAACTTGCAATGCCTAACTGCACCTAGCGTATTTTGTTGAAACTCATTATCGGTGGGTGTTACTAGTTCAAATCTTGCTAGGGACTAACAAGTTGTAGGTTGGGGGGTGTGTTGAATACATAAAAGTGCTACATTTATATAGGATTTTAATACTCCCAAATTTTCATGTTTTGCTCTTCATTTGTAAAGGATAGGTGCCTTTGATCGTTTCTCGTGTTTTTGTGCTTGTCCAGGTTTTTCTAGTTTCGTGCACATTTTTGTAGGGGTTTGTGTCCAGAGAACAAATGTCGATCATCGCAGTTGATGGCAGCCGTTGTCAAGAAGCCCCGGGTAGTGCTACGGTGAAGAGGAGCACTTGTAGGGCAAGTGGGTACCGGTACCCACACCTTATCGGTACCGGTACGCACATGCAAAGGAGGTAGTGGTACCTGTGATCAACAAACCGTATCGGTACTCCGCGCGTGGAGTACCCAGACACTTTTGGTACTGGTACTCACACTTATTGGTACCGTACCAACATGCAATCTTTACGGATTTGAGGTGACTCCACCCGTGTACGGGCACGCTCGCCTTTCCACCACCACTTAGACTACTAAGGAGAATGGCATTTAAGCCTAAATGAATGGCAGAGAAAAAAAAAAGGAGCTTTTTGGATTCTAGGGTTCGGTTTTGATAGTTGGAGTTTTCTTTCATATTTTGCCAAGGGTTTATAGAAAGGTAGCTATTTATCTTTTCTTCGGATCTCGAGTTTTCACTCATTTGTAATCTTTCAGTTGGTTCATACAACTTGGTATTTTCTACAGGATTCTGTGCTTTTGATATCCCAATCTTGCAATTGAAGTGTTATTTCTCAAGCCACATCTATGCATAGTTTCTTATCAAACATGAATCGATTTTCGCTCTAATTGAGTCTTAAACCTTCATGTTAGGGTTCTAATGGTGGAAACTCACCTCCGTCAAGGTAACCACCCTCAATTCCTCTCTTGTGCTTCAACGGGATTGTACGATGCTGAGCACTTGTGGAAAATCTTATAAAACCTTAGTTTGGCATCTTCTTGACAACGTGTGAACGAGACTCTCGATACACGTTGTGCTTGATCGCAAATGCAGGCCAAGAGTCCAAGCAAATCAAGCTAACAAGTGTTTGTCATCGTCAACCATTCTTTGTCTTAAAAAGAGCCTTTTAATGTTACTCCTTCCATCTAAGACCTCATTCTATCAATGGCCTTGTGATGAGATTGTGAATAAGAGGTGGGTGTTACCTGATCGGCAAAGTGAGTGAAAACCCAAGGACCTCATCGTCGCCCTTTGTTTTAAAATAGTTAATGACCTGCTACTCGTCAATCAATCACAACACCAGATTTTACTTTTAAATGCACATTCTTTGGAGTGCAATCCCTAAGGATCACCTAGGAAACCACTCCCCGTGGAAATGACATGTGGACTCACACAGTACTATAATGCTTGACGACCTTAGTTCCTACACTTGGGAATAATTTCAAGATACGAATGTATTTGGCAAATAGTTGGGCATTCAACTCTTTAGTTTAGTTGGAGCCATATACCGTGGTTCTAAAATAGGATTTGTTCCATGTATAACCTCAATAACCAGATCTACTTCTCTTTTGGGTGGCAAACCCAATAATTCATCAGGAAACACATCAGGGAATTCTTTTATCACCGGATTATCTTCTAGATTTACATGTCCCATCTTAGAGTCAAGAACCAAAGCCAAAAAGGCTTCACAACCTTTTCTAAGAAAATGTCGGGCTTGCATAGCTGAAATTACATTTGACACTGGTCCAGATCGGATACCATATATAGTTACCTCTGATAGGCCAGAACATTTAAGCACTATTGTTCTCTTATCACAATCAACTAGAGCCCGATGTTTAGATAACCAATCCATCCCCAAAATCAAATCAAACTCATGAAAAGGCAATGCAATCAAATCAACTGAAAACTCTCTATCATGGACTGTTAAAGAACATTTCTTATACACTCGGTTGACTCTAACACTATGCCCTAGGGGACTAGTGACATGTAAGTCATATGCTAAAGGCTCTATTGATGGAAATTTATCACTAAATTGTTCAATGAATATATAAGAATGTGTAGAACCTGGATCTACCAAAGCATGCATTTCAGTGTCATAGAGAGTGAAATTACCCGCAATAACCCCTAGTTCATCCTAATCTTCGCGAGCTTGATTCGTGCCACAGTAGGGGTGCCGGAATCAACAATATTTATATCCTAAATTCCTTCTACTGCCATAGCAAAGCTACACGCAGATAATGGTTCTAGGTCGAACTCAGCATGGGTTTTCTTCAGATAAATGACGGTAAAGGAGTTCAAAATGGTGAATTTCAATTTGGATTTTTAAGGTTTGCTAAAAACAGGGGGTTGGTTGTTTGCAGGCTGAAATTAAAATGAAGGAAAATAAGAAAAGAACTCCTTGAAGTCTCAAGCCACTGGGTTAGGGTTTTTAGGGCAACCGACATGTGCTCGCCCTATCTCGCGTTAGGAGCATGACATATAGTCATTTCCGAATCGATCTTTCATTTGCTTTAAAACCTAGGACCCTAAAAATTTTCCTTGAAAGACAAAGATTTACTGTGGCATAAGTGGGTTCCCAGACGGTGAGAACATACTTCCTAAACCTACCCTACAGTAACTAATAGAGAACAACCCGCATCGTGATCTAGTGGTAAGTATCCACTGAGTCCAAAAAGCTTGCCAAATACACGTTAGTGAGAGCATGTTTGGAAGGTTTTAACCTACTGTGAGAAGCAGGAACACAAATGACCATAAATGCATACATGAAAAACAGGAGAACATGCAGCTTACCTCAAAACTGACACCCAGTGGCCTTCCCTTCGCTGATAGGGTGTTTAGCCAAACATCCTTTTATTTGTCATCATCAAAGGATGTTTGGCAGCCGAGAAAATGGAAAAGAAAATGAAAGAAAGTGAAGCAGAGGAGAGGAAGGAGAAGCCAAGCGGGAGAGCAGGAAGCTTCTCCCGCTACTATTGATCGGGTTGATCGATACAAAGTTTTTATGTAACGCAGGCTTATATAGATGCTCGCTGTGCGGAAGTTACAAAAACCAAAATCGGAAGGCTATGGGTAAAATGGAAAACCAAAAGCAAAGCAAACAGGCATAGCGTAAAAGCAGGAACGGCAAATGAAGGAACATCACTGAGCCGGGAACAACACGCAGAACCAAATTTCGCAATGCTCCATTTTTCTTCACTTTGCTCTTCTTTCCTTCTCTGGTCTTTGACGGCAATGCCGAGTTTGACTCAAATTCTTCGTGCTTGGATCGACCTAACATTTTTGGTATACTAGTTTCGCAAAATCGCAAAATTTGCCATAAATGCGATCATTAGAATAAGAGGGACCTTGATGTGCAAATCGGGTTAATTAGAATGATTAGTACACAAAAAGCACTCAAAACCTATAATAAATAGGGCTCAAAATAGCACTTTTTAGGCACTAATCAGAGCTCTCATAGCATAAGCTCGAGTTGGGATGTAGTAGTAGGGGGATTTATTGTTTCTAAAGCAATACCTCCTCCTTGCTACCCTAAACTACCTCTCCCTCTACCTCTGTCACGAGTTGATAGAGGTACATTTGATCCTCCTCGCTACTTCCTTGAGGATTTCTAGATCTCCCAGATCCTCGCGGATAGTTCGCTATAAGGTGATCTGTGCTCCCACATCTGAAACAACCCCCGATTACTCGTCTGTAAGTACCATAATGATTTTTGTGACAGTGCGGCATTCAGGTCTTTCATCTTGTCCGGTTGAAGTGCCCCTATTGGAACCCTGTGTCATTGTAAGTCCTTGTCTCCTACCTCTAGTAGCAGAACCATGTACTGATTCAACTTGAGATTCTCTAGTCCTTTTACTTGAAGAGGAACCACCTTTGGAGGACTTCCTTTCTAAATTTATTTCTCGACTCATCATTTCGTATTTCTCACCTTTACAATGGCCAGATCAAATCGATAAAAATTCACTACTTGCAACGATGTAACAATCGTGAGGTACCTTTTTATAAACTCCTTTAGGCCATCCTCAAACTGTTTACATCGAAAAGTTTCAATAAGAACTAGTTCTGGTGCATACTTACTGAGGCAACTAAACTCTTTCTCATACTCCACCACTGTCAGATTCCCTTGTCTCATATTTAGAAATTGCTTCCACTTGGTCTCTTTAAAGTCATCGGTGACATACTTTGAATGAAACTCTTGGACAAAGAAGTCCCATGAAATTGGGTTTGGAAGTAATGGATTTCTTAGGACTAACTTCCACCAATCATAAGTTGCACCTTGCAACAGTGATACCACACATTTGGCCATTTGTTCAATGGGACATTTCACTTCGTCCAGAGCTCTTTTAATTTCTCAAGTCAAGACTCAACTTTATCAGACTCTTCCAAACTTGTACCATGGAATTCTTCTACTCTATGCTTTCTTATCGAATCAATTAGAGCTCTAGAGGTCGTGAGTTGATCTAAGACCCTTGCCATATCCTGAGAAATTTTTAACAACACTTCGGTTGACACATGTTCACTTCTAGCTGAGTCAAACGGACTAGAGACATATTGATCAAGGTCCATAGAATTTAAGCTTTCAATATCTCTCCATGCCTTCTCGATCAGTCCATTCTAAACAATATACAAACAACGATATCCAATATTAGGCTAACACAATACTTGCAAAATTTTTAACCTAATAGTTTTCCAAAATGCTTAAACTCAGCCCGATACCACTAAACTATAACGCCTTCCCCGAGGCTGGAGGCGGATGCCACATGGACTGGACTCTTAAGCTGATTTTCCAACATTTGTGGGCCCATTTCAAAAACATGATATCATAATTAACATGAACTTGTAATACTATCACCATAGTGGTGTTTAAATGTTTCTATACATAAATTCCTGAGTCCCATTTGCTTGTACTTACACAAGTTCCACTATTAAGAAATTTTACATTTACATTTCAAAACAAAGTCAAAAGCCTACATCAGGTGGACTCCTAATGCTGTGTTGACCCTGGCGAATGCGGGATGTCTCTGACCACCTCTTCAGTACCTACATGGATGAAACACCCGTGCTAGGCTTATAGCTTAGTGGGAAAATAGATAACATAAATGGCCACATGCAGTGGTCCTCAATCACAGTATACATATAACTTAATTCATATATTAGAGTTTTCACATCTCCCGTAAGAGTAATTAATATAAGTTTTAGGACAGGAGGTACCCGTAGGTACACTACAGAACATAATTGATTGCTTTCAATTTCATATCTCATATATCAAATTATTCATGTACACAACATATAAGTATTTGCCTGCACAGAATGGTAACAATGAATGAGAGGGATGATGAGTGCCTAAAACACTCATGCCATACCCGCGTCTGTCTTATGGTTTTAGCTTAATTTTACAGTTAAATATGTATTTTTATAGCCCGATGTCTAATTCTTGCATTTTGTGTGAATAGCAGGTGGAACGGGCAATTTTTTAGATCATTTTGGAGTAGAGAGAAGAAGAGTAGACAATCGCGTGAACGCCGCGACGCTTCTGGTCAACACGAGCTTAGGAAGCCAACAAGGGCCAATGTTAGATCGCCTCAACGCCGCGACGCTGTGGGCGCGCAACGCTGGGCTACTTGTTGACTTCCTCTTAAAAGCAAAAGGGACCAAAAAACTGGGGGCATCGAAAAACGTACGGGCGAGGGCATGGAAAGCAAAAAGCAAAGAAGTGGGAACCGCATCGCGGGTAAGATCATGGTATTTTCTTCTTCCCGAAAGACTCATTATGTTTTATAGATTGATTATGTGTATAACCAAGTCCAAGATAAGTTCTAGATTCACATCTAGGGTTTTGTTGAACCCTGTCACGATTGCATGGATTAAGTTTTTGATTTAATATTATTCAGTTATTCATGACTTGTTAGTATATGCTCTATATCTGCGATTTATATACATGTGATGTCTGGCCAACATTGGCATGATGTTGCTGGGTATCCGAGATCGAGAGATGGGGACGCCCAGGGATATGAATAGAAGCACCCTGTGAATCTCGAAGCAACAGCATATCCCGATTCCGAGGGTGGCGATTAAGCCAAACATTTGCCGCTTTCTGAGCATCGGGTTAGGTGGCATACACCTCAACCCTGCTAGCGAGATAGGCGGATACACCTCAAGAGAGGGTATCTCATAGGCACGATCACCCCGTCATCAATAAGTCGTGAATAGACTGAATGGTAATTTCTCTAAGTAGTAATCCATCAGAAGTGGCAGGGGGAGACAAAACCTTAGTCTCCATAGCATAGTAATTTACTAAGATAAATTAGTTTAGTTTAATCTCACACATTAGTTAATTTGTCACTCAAAGCTTAGGTCCAGATAATATTCAAAGGCTAAACTAAGTAGTCAATGCACTTCTCCCCGTGGATCGATATCCGTACTTAGGTACACTGTATTACTTGACACGACGCATGCACTTGCGCACATAGGCGTACACATTTTACACATCACACTTTCGGCCTATCAAGTTTTTGGAGCCGTTGCCAGGGAGAAGAGGGAGAAGTTTAGTGTTGATATTGAAAAACAACAATTATATATTACTCTGAAATTCTTATTTGTGTTTTTATTTTACTTTTACAAGTGCTGGTAATTTGGTCTTTCTGTTTCGTGTGTTATTGCAATCAAGGTTACAGTGAGTGCATGCAAACAGCTGTCAATTTACACCGCTTTGACTCAGCCGGGAAAGAACCTTACACCGACATACGAACCGAGAAACAACACAAAGATAGTAGAAATCTAGCAATCATGTATCAATGAAGAGTACTTATCTCGGACATGAGCAAACGAGCCACAAAGGAACCATAATGGGAATAATTCAGAGGGAATCATGCACCCGTGCCTTTATACAGCCGTATTGATCCATTCATGTTGCTAGGAAGAGCTCATTCCTACCGCCTTAGTTGTTCTGCACGACCATCCCATGACCCACCTATTCAGTGCAAACAACCTCAAGTTAAAGTCAAGAATCTACGTATGCCTAACATCATGTTCCAATTTGATTACCCAATGAGAACTAATATGCATTTGACCAACTTCCCCGGTCCATGGACACGATCAAGTACAAATTGTCACCGGCTACACTTAGGTTGAGATTGTTCCCACTCTCACTAGGTGATAGAGCCAAACATTGGTTGACAAGTCAATCACTGGATTCCATTACTTCATGGAATGACTTAGTGCAGAAGTTCCTGACCAAGTTCTTCCCACCTACAAAAATTGCACAACTGGTGCAAGAGATCAATACTTTCGGACAACTAGAGGGAGAGAACCTGGCAGAAGCATGGGATAGATTTCACGAACTGTTGAGGAAATGCCTACATCATAGACTGACCAGATGGATGCAAGTCCATACTTTCTATAATGGTATGAGGAATGCGACTAAAACAGTGATTTATGCCTCTGCAAGAGGGGCGCTAATGAAGAAGACCATGGACCAAGCATATGAAATCTTGGAAGACGCTGCTACTAATACTAATCAGTGGCCTAGAGATAAGATTACACCAATGAAGGCCATAGGCGGCACAGATAACGAGGTTCTCAGCAATGTAGTTACTCATGTCGCACAGCTTACTAAACAGTTGACTAGACAGCAAGATACCGCAAATGTCATCATGATCGACCAACCCATTGGAGCGTGAATTTACGGAGGACATCACAAGAGCACGTGAATGCTAGTCAGACACCAAACAATGTGAAAGGTGCCCAATATGTGTCGAGGTTTAATCAGAGTCAGCCACAGCAACAGGTCAGTATGAGGGCAACAACTATCAGAACCAAAATCAAGGCTGGGCAGGCGAATACTTAATAGTCGTAATACTAGGGTTACGATTGAGGAACAATCAGAACAACATGCCACCATCACGAGTAAGAGAACCCCCTCCCAAGAAAAAGGTGGACTTGGAACAAGCCCTTGCTTAAATGCTCACCTCGCATACCGCCTTTATGAATGAGACAAAGGTGAATATGCAACACCAAGCCACCCAATTGAAATTAACCAAGGAAGACAATTTGAGAAATTTAGAGAGCAGACGGGGCCAAATGGCCAACCGATCGACAAAGGCGCCCGAAGTTCCTTACTCAAGCAACTCGTATGAACCCGAGACGAGAGGGGAATGAACATGTGTGCCTACCATGCCGAGAAACGGTAAAGAATTGGCGATACAGGCAACCTCAAAGGACAGAGGAGATAGAACCGAGGCAGTCATCCACCAGCCAGAATGATAATAATACGTAGGGAACAACCCCAAGAGAAACACAAGGGAGAAGAAATCTGCCAAAGATCACCTATAACCCATAGCCCCAATTCTGTATCCCTAATGTCTAAAGAAGCATAAGCTGGATAAGTAGTTCACCAAATTTATGGAAGTATTCAAGAAACTGCACATCAACATTCCGCTTGTCAGACGCCTCTCCGAACAAATGCAGTTATGTCAAATTTAGCTGACATCTGGTCACATAAGAGAAGACTGGCAGATTTCGAAATAGTTAACCTAATTGAGGAATGTAGTGCCATCCTTCGTAGGAAGTCAAGGTAAAGTTAAAAGACCCAGTAATTTCACTATCCCTCGTGACCATCAAACGCTTATCTCTTGAGAGAGCTGCGTGATTCAGCGCCAATATTAACTTACGCCCTATCCATTTAGACGTTTGGGGTTAGGAGAAGCTCGCCCAACTACAGTCACACTCCAGCTAGCATACAGGTCCTTAAAGCATCCAAGAGGGGTGATAGAAGATGTCTTAGTGAAGGTTGACAAGTTCATCTTCCTCCCAATGTATTTCATCAGATAGATATGGAAGAAGATAAAGAAATACTCCATAATTCAGACCATTTCTTGCAACCGGGTAGAGCAATGATTGACGCTCGTGTGGGGAGAGAGAGTTGAAATTGAGAGCGTGAAGATGAAGTCAAGTTCAACGTGTTCGTCGTGTGAGAAAATATGGCAGAGAGTGACTACATGCTTCATGACGCAGAATCGTAGAGGCTATGTCTCGCTAAAGTGGTCTCACCGATCCTTCGAGGCCAGCCTGGGCATGCAGGGATTTAGAGAATTTGGGGCTAAGAGGGCAGAGAGTATGTAAATGGATGATTCCTCCCGAACCCAATAGAAGGAAATATTTTGAATTGCTAGGTGAAAATACTAAAACGCCAGTGCCATCTGTTGAACAACCACCTAAGATGGAACAAAAGCCATTACCTAGCCATTTGAAGTATGCTTATCTTGGGATGGCCTCCACCTTACCGCTATTATTATTTCCAAGGTCTCGATTTAAATAGAGGAAGATAAGTTATTGAGGGTACTTAGAGATCACAAAAATGCGCCTCGAATGGTCTCTCGGTCGATTTAAAAGCGGATTCGCCTCTTCTATGTGCATGCATCGAATTTCATAGCACGGTCATAAGCCCATGGAAGCACGTGAGGAGACTGAATCTATCTATGAAAGAGGTAGTCCGCAAGGAGGTGCTAAAGTGGCTAGATACCGAGGTTATTTATCCTATTTCTGACAGCAGATGGGTAAGTCCTAAGATGTGTAGTACCTAAAAAGGGAGGAACAACTATCATAAGAACCGAGAATAACACATTACTGCCTTCTAGAACAGTCACCGATTGGAGAATTTATATTGATTATCGAAAACTGAATAAGGCTACTCGAAAAGATCATTTCATTGCCGCTTTCTAGATCGATGTCGGATCGATTAGCTCTGACATCAACATACTATCAAGTTGATGGATATCTCTACTTACAATCAGATTTCTATAGCCCCTGAATATCAGGAGAAGATGACATTCACATGTCCCTATGGTACATTCGCATTCAGGCGGATGCCCTTTAGGCTGTGCAATGCGTCGGGCACATTTCAACGCTATATGATGGCCATATTCTCCGATATGGTTGAAAAGACAATCGAGGTCTTCATGGATGATTTTTCTGTCTTAGGAAGCTCCTTTGACAATTGTCTAGAGAATTTGAGGTCGTTGTTGATCAGATGCGAGGAGACCAACCTTGTACTCAATTGGGAGAAGTGCCATTTTATGGTACAAGAGGGCATTGTACTTGGGCATCGGGTTTCTACAAGAGGAATAGAGGTAGACATAGCAAAGATTGAAGCAACTGAGAAATTACCTCCACCCTCATCTGTAAAAGGGGTAAGAAGCTTTTTAGGTCACGCTGGATTCTATAGACGCTTCATCAAAGACTTTTCTTATATTGCAAATCCGTTGTCTAATTTACTGGTCCAAGGGACACTATTTGAGTTTACACAAAGGTATGTGTGCATTTTCGCATTGAAAGACACTGTATCGACTCCTATTGTAGTACCACCCGTATCGGGCCTCCTTTCCATTTGAGCTTCACTGTGATTTAAGTACTATGCGATTGAGCAAGAGAAATAGCGTAAAGGAGAAAGAATATTCCACGTGATCTACTATGCTAGCCGAACCCTCAATGATGCCCACTGAACTATGCCACCACCGAAAGAACTATTGGCCATTGTCTTTGCTTCTCGACAAAATTTAGGCCTTATTTGATTGCCGCGTAGTTGTCCACACCGACTCACCCGCTGTGTAAAATACTGATGACTAAAAGGACGCCAAACCCGTGACTAATCCAAATGGGTCTCTCTCATCGCAAGAATTCGATTTAGAGATTGAAGACAAGAAAGCGGAACGGAGAACCTGAAGGCATCATCATCTATCACTGCTAAAAGGGGCAAGTGATGAGGTCCATGAATGACTACTTCCCACGAGCGTACCTCTTAGCTATTGAAGACAAAAGGGTTGCCCCATGGCACTGGCCACTCCATGTGAATTATTCGTGGCGAATTTAGCTATCACCGTAAGAGGTTCTTCGCACACTTAAAACACTACTACCGAGGAACCTATTCTATACAGCATTGTGTCGAATTTTCAAGTGACGTAGAGATGTGTGCCCAAGATGAAATGGACAATATTCTCAACCATCGCCACACTTTAATGCAAGTATTTCTACGCCGTAGAGAACAAAGAACTAAGGTATTTCTTAATCGGGGTTTACTGGCCTGGGCTTATTCAAGGATGCCTATCAGTCAGATCCACTGCGACAAATGCCAAGAATGGGGAGAGCATTTAGAAAGGACGAACCGGCCATGCACACAATTCGAAGTGTAGTCGTTGATTTATGGGGGCTTGGATTTCACGGGTCCATTTCCCTTTCTTTAATAACCCGTACATCTTGCTGGCGATCACATCTCTAAGTGGGTTGAAGCAATACCAACTTGCACTAATGATGCTTAGGTGGTGGCCCACCCTTCAGAGTCACATATTCTCACCTAGCTTACACTCCTCGAGCACCGACATGTATAATCCATACTCCATTTCCTCGCAATAAGATGATTGACAAAGTTCAGCATAAGTATGGAGGCGACATCGCACATCCCTCGCATACCACCCATAGACAAATGGGCAAGCAGAGGTATCGAATCAAGAAATCAAGTCCATTCTGGAGAAAAACAAATACCTAAGTAGTTGACCGGTCGAAAAGATCGAGGATGCACTCGCATATTAACAACATTTAAAACACCATTGCAGTGTCATTTTCTTAATCGCTATGGAAAGTATGCCACCCGTTTAAGGGAATTGGAGCATCGGAGCCTTACCGCAATCTCTCGACGCCTGATTGCTTAAAAAGTGTCTTTCGAGGCCCATTCATCGTGAGGTTTTAAATTTTTAGGTAACACCATTCCAAATAACCCAATCGCATGAGTTGATGTCCATATTGTGTTGGCTAACAACATTTTGTAGGTGTTTTGGTAGTTTTGCGTGCCAAAATACTTCTCCATCTTCGACCGGGATCAGGATGTAGCCTGAACACGATGAATCCAAGCCGAGTTCAAAGCCACATGCCAAGTTCCTACGAATTTCTACGATCGATCGTTTCGAATTGAAGAAATGTCAAGTGGAACTGAAGAAATGGAGGCTGAACTTGAGTGCAGGGCAATTGTGGAGTTGCGCAGGGATTTTCGCTATGGCATAGCGAAATTTCGCAGTGATTATAAATTTAAACGATAGCGAAAATTCGCAACTCGCGAAATCTTGCTATGCACGCCGCTTATGATAGTTAAATTTCCGCTATCATAGCCAAAATTCGCTATCATAGCTAGCTCATCGTGTTACAGCTTAAAAATTTGAATTTTCGCTATGCCTTAGATTTTCGCTATGATAGCGAAATTCACTATGCATAGCTGTAAAATTGGTTGGGTTTCTCATTTTGAGATCCAAACGACCCTCGCTTTTGTATAATTCTATTTTGTCCTCAATGTAATCTTATTATATTGGTTTTGGTATTTCACACATTTTTAAGGCTATATAGTTTCTCGTATTGTATCAAACCAAGTCTCAATCAATCTTTCGCCATGTTGCTTTTTGCTTTTCCAGCTTCTCCCGCTTCTTTTCTCTTTCATTTTCTTTCATTTTCTTCATTTTCTAAGAACCAAACATACCTTGGTAATGACAACCAAGGTATGCTTGGCTAAAGCCCCCTTTCCTTGGTAGCTATGAGGGTCACCGGTGAGGCTCGAGATGTTCTCATGCCCCTCTCATTATCACACCGCATTTATGAAAGCATTTAAGCTCCCCGCATCTCACCCTAGGCTGAAACCTCCTAGATCCAGCCTCGCTAATGTGTATTTGAAAGCTTTAGGGTTACAAGTGGTCGCTTAATCTTAGATCCATCACATCCACTTAGTCAGTTTCTATTAGTTGCCGTAGGTTGCCTCTTGAGGCCATATGCACACCGAAGTTAGGACTTGAATGCTCATCGAATGCCATATCTCACGAGGGAGTAATTTAGGGTTTAGGTTTTAGTGCTAATCAAGGTCCCATTTGGGAAATGGACTGAATATCCCCAACGCGAGGAAACAAATCCTCGAGGGCATGAATACAATCTTTTAAAACTAATCCAGTGACCCAAGACTTTAAGGAGTCTTTTTTTTTCTAAATTTTCCTTTAATTTATATGCAGTTTACAACCATCCAACCCATTGTTTTTGAACAAAACCCAACAATCCAAAGAGAAATACCATTTTCAACTCAACTCGCAGCTCTCATTTCCCACGAAGAAAACCCATCCCCGTGTTCGACCCTAGACTCCCATAGCATCGCAAAGAGCCTCTGCACAAAAGAGAGGGACACCTAGGGATACAAATTTTGTTGATTCCTATAGCCCTACCGTGGCACTAATCAAATGGCGCCGTCGGATGGTGCCCCAGTGAGATAAGGTTGAAGTCGTCGAACTTGTGATTCATATCACAAGTTTTTGTAAAATCTCATTCCCTTTTTATTTTATCATTTTTTCCCACTTGCAGTTCACTGCAGGGGATTTTAAATTTTTCCAGTACATTCAGTTTTTCTTTGCTTCAATTTTAGCTAACCTTAACCCTTTGTTAGCTTTGTTTTCGCTGTTTTCCCGTCGATCGTGAAGGTGAGCAATATGTAGTGGAATAGGAACACTGCAGGTAGGCTTGAAAGGGTGACTGCTGCACAGGAACAAGGCTTTGAAATTGATCCCTCACAGCTGTTCAAAACGGGATCCTCCACAGGAGAACAAAGAAAGCCGGCCATGGTGCCTAGGAGCCCAATGCATACGATCCATGAGGGGATCACATACACCCACCCGTGGTGACACCATGCATAATTCCCGCGAGGAGGTGGCAAGGTTTTACTTGGTGCCTCTACTCCCAACATTCCATGGCATGGAGAATGAAAACCCTTACAATCACATAAGGGAGTTTGAGGAAGTATTCACCACTTTCAAAGAAGGTGCAATGGACATGGAGCTCCTCAAGTTGAAAGCCTTCCACCGAATTCTAAAGGACAAGGTAAAATTTGGCTAAATGCATTAAGGCCAAGAACCATAAGGAATTGCACAAGCAGTGCACTTCTAAAAAAATTTTCCTAGTTCACAAGACAAACAACTTGGAAGAGGCAAATTTACACATTTGCACCATGATGGCGAGGTTCTACCAAAGGCTGGAGATTTATGGAGACTATCGCTGCATGCCCACACCATGGGTTTGATACATGGATGTTGGTGAACCATTTTTATGATGGAATGTCCTCCATGAAACAATTATTGGAAACTATGTGGAGGAGATCTCTGAGTAAAAACCCGATGAGGCAACGGACTTCCCCACTAAGGTGGCCGAGACCTCCAAGGCCGGGATGGGCCAAACCCAAGAGAAGTGACAGACTAAGCCACCAAGGAACCAAAGAGGAGGCATGTATGCCCTCCTCCGAAGATATGGAGTCAAAGCTGGGCGGCATCTACCTCGCTAGAAGATCGAGGAATTAGAAAGAAAAAGGGTCCATGAGGTGCAGGCAGTGACTGAAAGCCATGCACAGGTCCAAAACTGTTTCAACTGCCAGCCCACTGACCACCCGAGGAGAACCATGTCCAAACCCCCATTCTGAGGATGCAAATGTGGTGGGCCAAAACAAGCCGCAAACAAATGCTCTATATGGCAACACTTACAACCCCAACTGGAGGAGTCACCCTAACCTTTCCTGGAAACCTCAACCTCCTGTATATATACCCCTAGGAGCACAGCAACAGCATTCTACCACCACTTCATAGCATTAGTAAGCACCCACCTCCTCTCCTGTTGAGCAAGCCATTTTGAATCTGAGCAAGGTGGTAAAATTCTTGTGGAGGAGCAAAAGGCATCACGTCGCTGAACAAAAAAATTGAAAATGTAGAAAGCTCCTGAACAAGAGAATAGGGGATGGTCTGGAAAGTAACCTTAACCGAAGAATTGATGGGCCATGTGCATCCATAACAAGAATGCAAATCAAAATGTTAGCAGGCAGGAGGTTCCTTCTCCCACCGGGGCCAAACCAAGGAGAGTCCATGAAAACCCAAAGATTCAAAGAACCTCCCCCAAAAATGGATGAAGTCAAAGTTGTCATTACTCAAGAAGTGGAAAGAGGTTGATCAGCCACTGCTCAAGCCCGTTGAGGAAGAAAACCAAAAGGGGGAAGAATTGCTTAACACATTTTCTTGAAGGAGGACTCAATGAAGCACTGCATGCCACCTCCATTTCCCCAAGTACTAAGAAGCAAGAAGAAGGCATCCCAGCAGGCGGGCATCCTAGAAGTCCTAAGGCAGGTGAAGGTCAACATACCCCTTTTGGACATCATCAAACAAGTCCCCTGCCTATGCAAAGTTTTGAAAAAGATCTCGTACGATCAAAAGGGGCTTCGGGCATCGACAAAAAGGCATTCTTAACTCAACAAGTTAGCTCCATCATCCAATGCAAGACAATGGTGAAATATAAAGGATCCAGGGACCCTAACCATCTCGCGAACATTGAGGAACTCAGATGACAAAGCACCGCGATCGGTGCCAAGCATCAACCTACCGCCATACTCGGCATAGGCAAATTTCAGGTTCGGGAGAGCCGAAACCAACCAACATCACCCTATCCTGTACTCGATCGCTCAAAGGGAAAATACCAAAAGGATGAGTGAGGATGTGTTGGTAAAAGTAGATAAGTTCCTAATGTCCAGGATTTCGTGGTTCTCGGCTACGTAATCCGGTATGTGGGGCACTAATCAAGTGCCCATTATATTGGGAAGGCCATTTCCGCTATCAAATGCCATTATCAATTGCCGGAATGGAGTCATGCAGCTCACATTTGGAAACATGACACTGAGCCTCAAACATTTCCACTCTGAGCAACAAGCAAAATGCTGGAGGATGAGAAGAGCAACCCGATGAAGCTTGCTTGAGGCACACGGGCAGAAGGTTGAGTTACCAACAAACAACAAGAAGAAATCGATGGAGAACACTAAGCGTTAATGAAGAACACCATTCTTCCCTCGCACAAATTTCATCGCCAACAGAGACGATTGCCCATAAAAACAAAGGAGCCGCATGAAGGCACCTACAGCACACACCACACCGCATGCGGAGGAGCTTTCCTCCGTGACCCCCTCGAGATCCAATGGTTGGCCATACCGAGCGGTTCCCCGCAGAACCCGAAGACCACTCCAAATTTTTTTGTTGAAATTTTTACTTATATTATTTTTTAAGTCTTAATTTGGGGTTTTTAGTAAGCTTACTACTTTTACCTATATTTTCTTTTCAAATATTTTCGCATTTACAGTTTATCTTATCACAATTTGGTTTTGAAATATTGGCAGAGCTGGGTGAGAATCTCATTTTCCTCCTACATCATGTAGCAGTGTGCACTGCTCAACCATGCCATCCCCTCCCTAGTTCAAACTGCTCGTTTATCTTCATTGGAGGTACCACACGCTTCTTAAGATGATAATTTTGTGAAATATACTGACATAGAAATATACCATACAACTACATTTTTCTGCACTTTTGTAACCATTTTTGCCCCCATATTTTTTGCGGGTTTTGTCTCTTCCAAAAGCTGAAAAAATTCATACTGTATTATCGTGTTTTGTTAGCCTAGTTCCATACTTATCTAATTTTGGCCGCCTTTGAAGTCCCCTAGTCTTCGCCTCCTTTCTCTTCCACCGAGGGCTAGCCACACACAAGGCAATAATCATTTTCATTAATAGGCTAAAGAGTCGCTTGACCCCTTTTACTTAGCAAACTAGCCTTAGTTTAGGTGAAGACCACTCCTGTAATAGGCTGAGGTTCCCCACAAAAGAATTAATCAATATGTTTCAAAAGAAAAAGAAAAAGAAAAAGAAAAAGGAAAAGAAAAAGAAAAGAGTTTGTTAAAGCCGCAACGCTCAGCCCTGAAACCCGAGCACGGTCCGAGGGGTATATGGCGAAAGCCTTTAAAGCCTGGTACCCTGAACCAATTGGTCAGGAGCCACCGATTTAGTGCTCGCTACATGGGTTGATAGGTGGAGTTTTTAGCGAGTTGTGTGTGCTGGAAATTCAAAATCAGTCTGTATTCGCAGCTCTTGCGAGTTTGTGGTCAGAGATCCTTTTGGCTCTCGATGTCCTAAACCTTAGCTGCTGGGTCATCGGTGGATCCTCGTTATATGGACTTTAGTAGGCTGATTTCTCAGCATTGCATCCTACATTACTTTAGAAAAGGTATGAAATAAGAGTGAATCGATTCTATTTTGGTCAGTCACCCCTTCTAAGGCATTAGCAAGAGTCGGGTCGGGGGTATCAGCTAGTTTGTTTACTGATGCAAACTGATCCCCATACACTTGATACTTTGTGGGAAGCTTCAAAGCTGATTCCCCTAGTGAACACGCCCTCAAAGACTGATCGATATGGCATGCGCCTCAAACTGATGAATTTAAAATTCCAACCTTGAAACTAAACTAGAAGCATTACCTATACCCACATTCTTCTTTTGTTCATACATACTTTTGCACACATCTACATGTTCTCCTTTTTCTGGTTGTGTGTTTTCATTGCTAAGGACTAGCAATGTGTAGGTCAGTATGGATTGAAGTGCTTAAAAGTGCCCTTTTCGAGGCCTATTCATCGTAGGTTTTATAATTTTTAGGAAATTAATCATTCCAAATAACCCAACTGGCATATTGATGTCCCTATTGTGTTACTAACAACATTCAGGTGTTTCGGGCAGTTTTGGCTGTGCCAAACACTTCTCCATCTTCTGGACCCGGACTGAGGACAGAGCTGAACACGATGAATCCAAGGTCAGCTCAGCCATATGCCAAGTTCTCAGATGAATTCTCGGCGATTGCATCAAGCCGAAGCAGCGAAATGGCGGAACCAATAAAATGGAGGCCGAACTTGATGCAGAGGCAATGCAAAGAAAGTGATTTTCGCTTACGGCATAAGTAAAAATTTCGCAATCCCTGCGAAATTTCGCACGTTACGCTTTTCGCTGATATAAATTTCGCCATCATAGCGAAATTGGCTGCCCTCCCACTTTGATCCAACTGACCCCATTTTGTATAATTCCCATTTCTCATTCCTCAATGTAATCTTATTATATTGGTTATTTTGGTATCACATTTCAGGTAAGGCCATATAAGCCTCTCGCATTGTACTGCAAACCAAGTCTCAATCAATCTTTCGCCACAGTGGTTTTTGCTTTTCCAAGCCCCGCTCTTTCTTTCTTTCTCTTCATTTTCTTTCATTTTCTTTCATTTTCTCGGTAAACTAAACATACCTTGGTAATGAAAACTAAGGTATGCTTCGGGCTAAAGCCCCATTTCCCTTGAAAAGAGGGTCACTCTGCTGAGGTCTGAGGTGTTTTC
This sequence comes from Tetrastigma voinierianum, assembly GCA_016808115.1. NCBI lineage: Eukaryota > Viridiplantae > Streptophyta > Magnoliopsida > Vitales > Vitaceae > Tetrastigma > Tetrastigma voinierianum. The sequence continues at coordinate 13,772 of JAEQBH010001896.1, read as the reverse complement.
ATGCCCCTCTCATTTATCACACGCATTATATACTGGCCCTGCATCTCACCCTATGTTGAAAACCCAGATCAAGCCACGCCTAATGTGTATTTGGCAAGCTGTGGTTACAGTGGCGGTTTAATCTTAGATCCACCGGTCATCCACTTAGTCATTCTCCTATTAGTTGTCGTGATGTTGCCCTTTGAGGCCATATGCACATCGTTAGGGACTTGAATGCTCACCGAATGCCATATCTCATGAGGTGGCAATAGTTTAGGTTTTAGTGCCAAATCAAGGTCCGGTCGGGAAATGACTATAGGCCTGCCATCTCCAACGTGAGGAAACAAACCCGAGGGCATGAATACAAATTCCTAAAAATCCACCCAGCACTCAAAGACTTTATGATTCTCTTTTCAAATTCTTCTTTAATTTATATGCAATGAATCATTCAAATCACTCGTTTTGAAACAAAAAACCCAAAACTCAAAGAGAAATACCATTTTCAACTCAACCGCAAAATTTCATTTCTAAGAAAACCCATCCCCTGTTCGACTCCAGACCGCTATACTCGCAAGAGCCTAGCTACGCGCAGGACACCTAGGATACAAATTCCCTGTTGGATTCCTATAGCCCTATCGTGGTACCTAATCAAGAGCCGGGTCATGGACAAGACAATGTAAGAGAAGGTATGCTAAGCAACTTAATGAATTGGGACTTAATTCCGCAACGAAGCTTATGAGAATGCTCGCGATATACAAGAAAAGACGAAAGCCCTATACATAAACATACACAGGAAAGAATTCGAGGCTGGGCAAATGTGTCCTCCTTGTTTAATTCCCGACTCAACTCTTCTTCCCGGAAAATTAAAGTCAAGATGGTCGCACCATCCACCGGAGTGGACCTGAGTTTTTCACACGGAGGGGTATTATGCATCCAAAGAAAGTGAATATTCAAAGTCAACACCCAACTGAAGCCTGTACTTGGGGGAAGTAGTTCCATGCGACAAGCACCATTCCAATCGAAAGCACACCGTGTTAAGTACAAGAAGCAATCATATAAACCTCGAGTTCCCAGTACATTGAGATTTAGTCGCTGGAGCTAACTAAATTAAACAAAGCGCTTCTTGTGAGGCAACCCAAGCTTAAATTTTTCTTTCCATAGTTTAATTTTTATTGTTTGTTTGATTTTGGTTTGGTTTTCTGCCTCTTTCCGTAATCGTGGATTCGCTGTCTATTTTGTGGCTCGAGACATAAATTAATGTGGAGACCCGCCGAGAAAACTCGCTTCGTGCTAAAAGGGGTCACAAATTGCACTAGGGGGTTTTCATACCTTAGAACCTTGTTGAAAATTTTCATTTCGCCTTGTCACGTAGCCGCGACGCTAGCTCAACATCACGCACTGGGCAATGCGTCGCGACGCCCCAACGAGCGACGCCACCGGAATCCATGAACAAACGCTTCTCGATAACGCCGTAATTACACCTCGGAATGTCGCGACGTTAGATCTCAACGTCGCGACGTTAGATCTCAACGTCGCGATGTTAGATCTCAACGTCGCGATGTCAGTTTTTCCAATCTCTAGAACGTCGCGACGTTGGATTTATAAAATTTTCTGAACGCCGCAACAACGCGATCTCAACGCCACGACGCTATAATTTCTTACTCCTCGAACGCCGCACGACGCTGAGCCCGACCGCAACGCTGCCCTCGCGATTCACCTCCGATGTCCTCCATTTTTTGCCCTCCCCTCGCTCACCCTTAATGGAACTCCCACACCTCCATTGTTACAGCCTCCCACCTCCTTGTCGCCTCTACCACCACCAGCCTTCGCCCACCAACGCCCCGCACCCTCCGCCCCTGTCTCGTGCCTCCATCACCACTTAGTGGTGCCCTATCCCCAGCCCCTGTCGGCTCCCAGTGAGTTTGGCATTTTCTTTGTGGGTCGGCACTGTCTGGCCCCCACCGTTAGGTCTGGTTCGAGCCTGTAGGCACCTTAGGTGCACCTGAAGGTCGTGGCAGTCTCCCTGACGCCCTCCTAGCCTTCGTTCCCATTGTGCACCCTAGGTGCTCGATCATTTGTCAAGGTGACCTAGGCGTGGACTCCTTTGTGCCATTCGGCCCCGGTGCTCCCCTTGGAGCTTAGGAAGTCTAGACCCACCCTCCCGCACCTTATGTCGGTAAGCGGCAAAAAGTCGATCGCTAAACCTGGCTCCGCTGAGGACTCGACTCGAATTTCCACCTCTGCCAAAGTCATTGAATGAGGGTGCCGCTTCAACGGTTTGGTACCATTTGTAAAAATCAGTCCTTCATCAAAGAAAAGGGCTTCCACCACCCCGATGACTTCTTTCACAAGACCATTGCGAATAAGGGATAGCAGGAGCTATGCCAACCACCTCGTCCAGCTGCGACGAGTGTGGTAAGAGAATTCTACGCCAACCTCGCCTCCCATGTCGTCAAAAATGTCCGGGTGAGTGGTGTGTTGGTAGACTTCAACAGGGCCCATCAACCACCCTCCTATAATCTTGACCGATCCCCCGAGCCTGACCGGGCTTCATGAGCGTCGCCGCACTACCCCGAGGTCCCTCCGGTCCTGACTCACAATCCGGCAAGAGTGGAAGCTCAATAGCGAAGGGCACCCTGTGCACTTCAAGGCCAAACATTTGGCCTATATTCCCAAGGTATGGCATCACTTCATCATGTCGTGTCTCATTCCGACGACGAACATATGTGAAGTGACTTCCAAGCGTGCCTTGCTCAACTATGCCATCATCCAAGACATACCCTTCGATGTTAGGCAGGTTATCGAGGATGCCATCCTCCATAACCGGGACGCGAAAATGAACCTGGGGCACCCCTTTCTCATAAACGGCCTATGCAGCAAACGGGTGTTCTTAGAGGACAATGAGGTGTGGATACACCCCATTAAAGCTATAATGGTCGAAGGTGACAAACCGTGTACCACGACTGAGGCAATGTACGACGGGGCAATGAATCCCCGCACGAGGATGAGTTTCCACGAGTACGTTCGCTTGGCCTCCGGCGATCCCTGTGGTGATCGCTAAGGCCTCTGACTCACCCACCCCCGCCACAGCCAGCCTCGACGGAGGCCCCATCCAGTCCCAGCCCTGATCTAGAGGACCCGGTGCTCACCCTCACTGACCGCTTCGACGCTTCTGGAACGAGACCCAGGAGCACCGAGTCCTCATTACCCAGGATATGGAGGGCCGCTACGACATGCATCGCCCCGGGAAGATAACCAGCGACCATTCTCTGAATCAACAAATTCCTCCAGACTGGCCGCCCAAATTCTTTCTCGCTCCATTAGCCACGCAGCCACACTGTAGTCACACGGCCAATCACCAGTGAAGTTTCCTTCATCCTCTCTTGTTCTTTTCTAGCCAATGGGGACACTAGACAAATTTTTTTTAGGGTGTGGGTGGTGATCGAGTTTTTGTTCAAGCTAGCATAATTTGTGATGGGTTATTTTATTTTTGTATTCCTGCTTTAGTTTAGGTTAGTTTATGTTTGTTTATTTTAGTATGTCGAGTCATGTGTTTAGTTTATGTACAAACATGCTTGAGAGTGTTTAGGTAGTGTGTGCGTGTTGCCATGCTTGAGAGTCAAGGATCTCTTTTGACCGAGTCCACAATCATCATGTACAAACATAGTATAAATCCAGAAGGGATTCGTAGGGTGTTAGATGCTCGAGAATTTCAGGTTGAATAGGTAAGGAGGCAAAGTGAATCACCTTCGGGATATTCAAGAAACTATTTCTCAACGAGCCTATCACACTCACACACAGATGACCTCTACGGTATGCCTAGGTGCCGAGCCCGAATACTAAGGTTCAACAAACCCTGGGAGTCTCTAAACACCAAAGTGATGGGACACCCTAAATAAAAGAGGATTGCCTTCGAGCCCCAGTTAAAAAAAATATATAAAAAAAAAAAAAAGAAAAGAGAAGAACCATAGGAACAGAATAAGTGGGATCTTCTAATCGGAATCCCGGGCACAGTCCGAGGGGCCTTTCAAAGCCCAATGCCCTGAGCCAACTGGCTGGGAGCCATTGACTTCAATGCTCATACAAGGGACGTAAGATGGAAGTTTCCTATGCTCTTAGGGCCCTTAGGTTTAGTCAGAGGTTCAGACGTCGAGGGGAATTGAATGCCCGGTGCCCTTAACCAACTAGTGGGGAGTCACCAACTAATCCCCTCTACATGAACACTTAGCATAAACTTACAAGCACTGGTTTTTTTTCTTTTATGCGTAGGTATGTTAATGACTACAAACGGTGCATTCCTATCCTTCTATAGTTAGATTCTCCTTAACCAGTGAGTCAACTCAAGCTTGGGGGCTAACCAAGGTATACACTAGAGGTTATTTATTCAATGCACATAGGGTCCTTGGGAAAGGGCTATCAACACCTCGGAGGTCAGGTGCTTGGTTAACTCCGCACCGAAGTTCAAACGAATTCTTTCGGGAAGTCAAACACCCTTACGATCCCCGGGAATTCAAACAAAAAGGCAAAAGAGCGTCGGAGCCTGGCCCATTTTGATCCTTCGTCTGGTCAAGATGTGCATCACAATCCTAGTGTTAGGTTACAGTACAAGCCAGTGTCCGTTTAGAGTCGCTTCTGCTTGGGGACAAGCAAGAAGCTAAGTTTGGGGGTGTGATGAGTGCCTAAAACACTCATGCCATACCCACGTCTGTCTTATGGTTTTAGCTTAATTTTATAGTTAAATACATATTTTTATAGCCCGATATCTGATTCTTGCATTTTGTGTGAATAGCAAGTGGAACGGGCAATTTTTGAGATCATTTTGGAGCAGAGGGAAGAAGAGCAGACAGCTGGCAGGAACGTCGCGACGTCCCAACGTCGTGACGTAGGGTCAACGAGAAGAGGAAGTCAACAAGTGGCCAACATCGCGACGCCTCAATGTCGCGACGCCTCAACGTCGCGACGTCAGCGCGATTTCTGCCTCACCATCATTAAAAGCAAAAGGGACCAAAACTAGGGGCATCGAAAAACGTACGGACAAGGCAGGAAAGGTAGCAAAGAACTAATCGATCAAATGGGAGTAAGACAATTGCTTTTATATTTTCTTTCCCAAAGACTCCGCCGATGTTTTATAGATTGGATTATGTGTATAACCAAGTCCAATATGTTCTAGATTCACATCTAGGGTTTTATGTTGAACCCCCGTCACGATTGCATGGATTGGGCTTTGATTTTTATATTATTCGGGCTTATTCATGACTTGTTAAGATATGCTCTATATCCGCGACGATATACATGTGATGTCCGCCACTGGCATGATGTTGCCGGGTATCCGAGATCGAGATGAGGGACGCCCATGGATATGAGACAGGAGCCAATTCCCCACAATTCAGAATGTGAGATATCCCAATTCCGAGGCGGCGTATTAAGGTTAAACATTTAAGTGTTTTCGAAAGACACGGGGTGTAGATACACTCAACTCCCCGCTAGCGAGATAGGCGGATACACTCAAGAGGGTATCTCGTGAGGCACGATCACCCCGTCATCAATAAGTCGTGGAATAGATCAATAGTAATTTCTTCTAGGTAGTAATCCATCGAAGTGGCAGGGGAGACAGAGCTCCGCCTATAGCATAGTAATTTACTAAGATAAATTAGTTTAGTTTAATCTCACACATTAGTTAATTTGTCACTCAAAGCTTACGTCCAGATAATATTCAAAGGCTAAACTAAGTAGTCAAAGCACTTCTCCCCGTGGATCGTGACATTCGTATCTTTAGGTACAATCAGACATTCGATACGACGCAGCACTCTCAGGCACACAGGCGCATTACTATTTTACACATCACGCTTTCGGCCTATCAAGGGACACAACACAATAGGTACTGATTAGTGCCCAAATAGTGCTATTTTGAGCCCTATTCGAGATAGGTTTTGAGTGCTTTTTGCGCACTAATCGTATCAATTAAGCCAATTGAGGTGTTCAGGTCTACTTAGTATCACTTATGCCGTTTCGAGGTTATTTTTGTTTATTTTGCAAAGTGTTTCGTGATACCTGGGAGTTCAATATCGGTGGATATGTGCCGAAACGATGAAGATTGAACTCATTTATCACCTAAGTATCATACATATCAAAATTCAATGAAGGAATGATGGCAAGGTGATGAAAAGGATGCAAGGAGGTGCAAAGGTGCAGAGCAACAAGAACAAAGTAACCCAGAAATTTCATTATGATTGCGAAAATTTACTGATTACAAATTTGCTTAAAATTTCGCATCATAGCGAAATTTCAAGTAACTCTAGTTTAAATTGGGAAATTCCCCTGGCAGCTAGCGAAATTCTCGCTTATGTAGCTTAAAATCACTATGCCTAGCTTAGTTCTCCATTTTCGCTATTCAAAATATTCGCAGCTAGCTTAAATTTCGCTAGCTAGCGAAATTCACTGTGCATAGCGAAATTTTGTGATTTCGCTATCTCAATGCAATTTCGCTAGGCTAGCGAAATTTTCGCTACCTAGCGAAATCCTTCCTGCATAGCGAAATCCCCTGCCCTGTTGATTTTGTGTAATTAATGCCAAACGGCCCCGTTTTGGTTTATTACCTCCTTGTCCCCTGTATTAGCCAATATTTTAGGTTTTCTTGTATTTTCATACATTGGGTGGCCTATATAAACCCCCATCATTTTGTAACCCTAAGCAATCTTTTGGAAACTTTTCATTTTATGTAAATATCTCCCGCATCTTTCAGTTTAGGGTTTGCTTTTCTCTCTTCTCTCTCCTCTTTCTTTCATTTCTAGGCTACCAAAAACCCCTCTCTGAGGATGACCGACTCAAGAGATGCTTAGCTAAGTTTCATAACTTTGAGGAGGGTTTGCTAGCTTGGTTTTAGGCGGTTCTGAGTTTGCCCCTCCTTTCGTCTTTCTGGTCTTGTATTTATGGCTTGACTTTTCAAATTAGGGTTCAGGGCTCCATTTATTGTCGTACTTTGGCCAATACTTACCATGCTTTGAGTCCGGTGCATACTTATTGTTAGATGCTGTTATTCTTCAGATAGCCTTTACGAGCCAGAAATGAGGTTGAGTGCTAGGGTTTGAACTTAAAGGATTTGTGAATGCATGTTACTGTGTAGACTCAAATAAGTGTTTAAGGTTAGGTTTTCTAGTTAAATAAAGATCTAGGTTATGGCTTGGACTATAGGTTGCTTGCCATAGTCACGAGGATAAAACAGGGACACTTGTTACCCCCGTGTTGTCAAGCTAGTGACCCTAAACCTTAAGTTACCTTTACACTTCACTTTCAGTTTTACAGTGTCGACATCGAACAACTCCATAGATTTTAGAAGCAAATCCAAAAATCAAATTAAAAGCCTCGCCATTTTCAACAACTGATGCGAGTCATTCATGGGATGAAAACCCATCCCAGGTATTCGACCCTAGACCACTATCTTTGCGGTAAGCAGGCTGACGTGGGAGGTATAGGAAACAAATTTTGTTGATTAAGCTCACCACCTGCTTAGTGTACCCGAATCGGGTACCCCAGTGCAGTCTGATGCGAAGCGAAGTGCAGAAACGCAAAGCAGGAGATGTGCTTGCCCACATAAAAAAAGTGTCGTAGCATTGGAGTGCCGTAGCACTGAACAGAGAGTGTTAAACCACTAAATAGAAACGTGCATCCCCACATAAAAGAAGTGCCATAGCACTACTAGCAGGAGTATCTAGCACTGATCAGATGTGCCTATTCATTCACTTTTCGGTCTTAGGCAGGCATACAATTATATGTATTACTGAGCTTGTTATATTGTTCTTAATCACATTCTTGTATTTATATAACCTGTATGCAAGTACGGATCCTTTCATTCACTTGTTAGGATCCTACATTAATCTAATTGATGGTTTTCAAAACTAACAGAAGAAAGGAAACAAAAACAGGACTACAGGTTCGCCTAGGCGAAGCAACCTTCGCCAAGTCGAGGTAGAGACTAGGAATTTTGGGGCTTCGAGTTCGCCTAGGCTAATAGACCTTCGCCTAGGCGAGCACTCCTTGGCCTAAACAAAGAAGCGTCGGGCTGGAATAGAAATGGGCATTTTTACCCTCTTTCACCGGACCATTTTCAAAACCAAAACAAAACTAGATCAAACAAACCACAAAACCCAACTCAAACCTACCAAAAACACATTTATGGAAAAGTTAGGGTTTCCTAACCTAAACATAGACAAGAAGGGAGTTAGGAGAGTTTCCTAACCCACAACTAGGAGAATTCCATACTAACAAATATGAGAGTTTCATACTAAAGTTCCATACCTTGATTTCTTCTCTTCCAACTAGCTTCTTTTTCTTCACTTTCTTACTTGTTCAAGGATAGATCTCTAAAGGATGGAGAGAAATCACAAAAAATGGCTCTTCTCCCTCAAACCTGTAAGCCCTAGACTCCCTCAAGCCAAAATAAGAACTCCCTCACTCTATGAGACCATGTTTGGTCTTATCCCTTTTTGGATTTAATTTCTTAGCCCTTGCTATTTGGTCCTTCTTTTTTTATTTTATTTGCAAAACAACTTATCATTATTCCATCATAACATATAATCTTCCATCTTAATGTCCTTTGAGTCCTTAATTTGTCAAATTACCATTTTACCCCTTTTTGACACTTAACACTTAATTTTCGAAAAATACAAATTTGACTTTTATTATACCACTAAATTGTAATAAACTACTAACGTATAATTTGGAGTGTTATATCTTCTTCATGTGACCCTGTTTTCCGTAGTGATAGCACATATAGTCTTTACCTCTTGATTTCGGCCTCCCTCTGGATTTGTCATTCTAAGATCTTGGCGTTCTTCCTTTGCTTCTACCTCCGTTTTCTTTAACCAATGCTTGTGACTCATTGCTAGAAACTTTCCTTGTCTTATTATAAGACAACAAGGATCCTGACATCTGCTCAAATTTCAAAGTTTCATTTCCATATAACAGGGTAGTCATCAAATTTTCATATGAAGAAGGTAGAGATGCCAATAAGAGTATAAACTTATCTTGATAATCAAAAGAGATTACTTGGAAATTACTGCGAATTGAGAGATAAGGCTGTGAACTTACTGAATCATTGTGCAACATCTGTATTTTCCAGCATCGTGGGCAAATGCGACTCTTTCTTTAAATACAACTGATTTGACAAGTTGTTCGCCATGTACAATTTCCACGTTGATGTTGTTTAGTACTTTGTCTAAAAGGTTGAGTTGTATTACACCAACGATTGTCTTGTCCATCTCTTCGCATTGGAATTCTTTCATGGTTTCTAGCATCTTGACTTTCCAGATTACGCCTTTTGGACCTTCTACTGGATAAGCAGGTCTTTCATCTGTCTTTGCTAGAGTGTAAAGTTGTTGTTGCCTGAGAACTTTCAATTTCGTACTTTGCACCTGTCATCTATATTTCAACTTCAACTATGAGCTATCCTAGAGCAATAGTAATCTTAAAAGTCTTTTCTAGTGTTGAAGGTCGGTCAACAGTCGCAACCATAGAGCATACTAAGACTCGGAGAATCTAGCTTTGATACCACTTGTTGGGGATAATGAAGGATCGACTTCTATTACTCTAATACTACTCTCTGGTAGTATTTGTTGACGTCAAATGAATAGTATCCATATACGTGAATAGTATCCGTATACATGAACAATACCATACGATAAAGTACATACAGAAATGAAGAAGACCATATTTACATGGAAAACCCTTCAAGGTGAAGGGAAAAACCACAGGACAAACTCCGAACAATTCTTCATTATCTAAAAGTGGTATGCAATACAATTCCTCCCAAGAATATTCTAATCTTAGGGTATGCACTCAACATTAAAGATAACCCCACACTCCCTAGGTGTGGAAATTTCTCAATTGAGAATGTCCCTCTCAACTTTCATGGAAGCTTAGAAAAATCATTCAAGAAATCCAAGAGAGATAGAGGGAGAAAGGGGAGAGAGGAGAAAATATTAGACAGAAAGTTAAGAGGGATATTCTCGATTGAGAAATTTCCACACTAGGGGAGTGTGAGGTTATCTTTAATTTTGAGTGCATGTTCGGTGTGAATTTTATAAGCATGATGAGTGTATTTTTCATGTATTTGCATAACTCGAATGCTTAATTCACATCCTTAGTCAATGATATTGCACTAATCTCCCATTCTACAATGTTTTGCAGAATATGATAGAAATTGAGCAAAGAAAAGTTGGTGAAACCTGAAAATGAGCAGAGCCATGAGAGAAAATGCAACGAGAAAAGATATTTAATTATTCTAGTATTAAGTAACCTAAGCAGGTGTAGATGCTTTCCTAGTAGAAATGGCCCCGCCTAAGGCGTTACTTGACAATTAATAAAAGACTCTTGAGAATAGCTCCTAGTCCCTTTGGCGTAAGAATTTCACGCTGAGGCATAGAGGTTCGCTGGCGTAGCTTCTCTACGCTGAGCATGGGACCGCCCGGCCAACGGATGAAGACACATGTCTTAAGCTGGCGCCAACTCAGGTTCGCCCTAGGGGAAGAATGTCGAGCTAGAATATATTCCCATTTTTAGCCCAATCATGAGCCCATTTCCCGAGGGATATAAATACTGCACATATATTTGGAACAAGGGAGGGCAGACTAAGAAGGAGGCGGCTACACTACCAATTTTAGGGTTCTTCTTTGTAAAGTTAGATCTTTTGGATGTTTTTCTATCTTTTGACTTGATTTGAGCTCATTTGTGGAGCAGTGTTTGAGGATTCGGCTGTTGGGGGACATTTTGTAGCAATGGATCTAAGTTTTGGACGGGATTGATTACAAACTGTTTTGTTTCTATAACTTCATTTGTTCATGTCTTCAGTGCTAATTTGATTGCCAAATATGGTATTGTTGGGTTTTGAGGCTGCTATGAGTCGCTAAAATCTCCCCTAGGGCTGGTTGTTGAAATTTTAGCCACTCTATATGACCTCGAAACTGACAATATATGTTGCAAATATTAAAATCTTGAAAAAGAACCACAAATTAAATAAAGTTAAGGAATACAAATAGTTGTAATCAATCCATCAAGCTTAGATCCCCTTTAACTGAAATGTCTCATAACTTCTCTCCTTACTCTAGTTTTTGCCTTCATTTCAATCGACTTTTCATTTTGCTTGAATTTCCATCATGATATGTAGAAACTGACTTGGAATGAAGGATTAGTGCGATATTGACAAGGATGTGAATTAAGCATTCGAGTTATCTAAGTATAACCCACTCATCATCACTCATCGAGACCTTACCCCAAACTTAACACTTTGTTTGTCCTCAAGAAAAAGTAAAGACACAATCACCAAACTTAGAGATATAAGTATTTCAGTGTTTTTCCTTAGGGATTATGCATTCTAATACTTGAATAATATTTCAAGATGGTGTTCTTTAAAACTAATTAGCTGACCACAAGCTGAACACACATAGATCAAGGTTTTATTTTGAGCGTGTGTAGTCTCCCCCTTATTATTCCAAATGCGGTTTAGATGAAAACAAGAGAATGCATGCGGTAAGGGGTGCAAATCACAAAAGTATCCATAGATAAGGTGACTAAGACTTCATAGGCTTGACATGCCATTCTCTAGTAATGTGGGTGATACACCTTATTAGGATGGAAATAGACTTTTCAAAGCTGTGACAGTATGTGGCTAGGGTGATGGGAGGTAGTTAAATGAGTCATTTAAGTTTGTTACAAGTTATTACAAAACCTTTCAGCTTTATTTTATTTTTGTTGTTCTTGTGGCTATACTCCAAAATTTTTCATATCTCAAATTGAGTTATGAAAACTCAATCCCATTAGCCTCATTGTGCTTTCCATATCGCTTCACCCCCAAACTTGATTGTTCCTATCAATAGTCACCAAGAATTTATGCTTCTCTTAAGTACTGAAAATCAAGGTAGGAGCAGTGCAATATTCCACCTCATTAACCTTTCTTCCTACCCCGTGTAGCGAGTTTTAGATCAATAGCTCCTAGACCAATTGGTCTTGAGGTATTAGGTGTTAAAGCACCCCTACCTAAAGAATAACACAACTATTTATCATCATAGGCATGCCAACTATATAAGACCTTTAAAACAAAACAAAACAAACTCTAAAAACAAAACTGTTTAGAGTTTTTCGAAAATTTTTCTGCATCGTGGCATTTGGATGAACCACTGATTGGACACATTGAAGCTCAACAATTCAGCACAGGGAATATATGCAATACGATCAAATAGTCTTCAAACCAACAAAATCAATTAGTGAATTAATTTACTCCCACAATGCAATAAGAAACTAACTAACAAACACACCAAAGTTAATTAACAACTAGGTATAGCAAAGATAATATCATCCAGAAGCAATAAAAGTAAAATAGAATATCCAAAAGCAGTAATAAGTCAAAGTGTTTTCAACTGTAGCCGTATGCACCAATAGAAAGTCATTTGTGGGAACAGTGCATGCCTCAATATTGGAATATTCTTGGGAGGAATTGTACTACATACCACTTTGAGATAGTGAAGAATTGTTCGGAGTTTGTCTCGTGGTTTTTCCCTTCACCTTGAAGAGTTTTCCACGTAAATTTGGTGTTCTTCATTTCTATATTTATTTTCTCATACGGATACTATTCACATATACAATACTATTCACGTATATGGGTACTATTCATCAGACGTCAACAAATACTACAAGAGAGTAGTATTAGAGTAGTAGAAGTCGATCCTTCATCATCCCCATCAAACTCATCGGTTTGGATTTTGACCACAAAAGCATGTCTAAGTCATAATAATGTCATCTTTCTAGAATATATATAAAAAGTACAGCATCAAATCTATCAATATGATTTTCACCTATGCAGAGTACATTTATAATCTATTATTAGCTGTTTAAATTTAAATGTATAAATTGATTCTCAAGTATGGCTTTCAATTTTGAATTTTAAAGTAATTAATTCAAATATTTAATGGTAATTATGATGTATTTTTATATAAAAAAATTAAATTAAATTTTAATTTCAATCTTTAATTGAAAGTGTAATATTTTTTAATTATATCACATCCGTAGAGAAAAAAATTCCTATGTCTGACTAGTGATCTGAACCCCGACCCGACTTGTGAGGAGACCCATGATCAGATTAATCTGAATAACCACTTTCAATGTTCGGCTTGGATGGATGACCTCGACCCATTCAGCATAAAGAGCAAGAACCTTGGTATAGGAGGCATGATTCAGTGATGGGAGATCAGATTGATAAGTCTTGTTGAGCGTCATGAAATAGTAGATAAATTCAAGGGATTCTTTTCGAAGACAAGAAAATTTAAACTCTCAATTTTATAAATTCGTAAACTCAGAAAATGGGGATAACATGTCTATAAATAGGCCCAAAAAATATGAATAACAAAACCAAAATTAGGCCTAAGGAAAGTAAATATTCAGCCAAAACTAGAAGGGAAACTAACATTTTTCTAAACTCGCCTCATAAAACGTCCATAAGGAAAGGAAACTAGATAATATAGGACAAGACTTGGTAATCAAATAAGCATCAAATCAGGAACAAATAAGCACCAAATCAGCTCCAAAATAGCAGCATATCAATAAGTCAAAAACACCTTCGCTCATGTTCCAAATTCGGATTAACTTTGATGACATGGACACGTCTTTTTCGTTTCCTCTGGTTGAACTATGAAACCTTGAAACTGGGCATCTCGCTGTTAAAACATTAAGGTTTAACTTTGAATCTCACCAGCTCCGAAACTATCCTTGGGCCAAGTGGGTTTTAAGTGAGTCCACGCTCCATT